>OY723237.1:4337392-4463607 GCA_963210315.1 Rhynchopus euleeides
GTGTTGGGGTTCCTCAGCGCGGCGCAGGCGGAGGCGCAGCCCGCGCCGCCGGCAGGCGGCGCGCGCGCGTCCCTCACCCGGTCTGCCGTCGCAGGGGAGCAGGGGCTGGAGGAGATCGAGTGCATGTCGCCCGTCGCACCGCAGCTGGACCTGCGGGTCGGGCGGCGCCTGCTGCCCAAGGTGGTGGAGGAGACGCAGAGTAGGGCCGGGCGCAACGCGCAACGCGGCGTGCCAGCCAGGGGGAGGGTGGTGGAGTTCAACGCGGCGGCGACGTCGCCCGGCCCCACCGGGGTGGCGGCGCCTGCTGGCGGGGCGGCAGCCCCGCTGATGGTGGTGCGGAGGCTGCTGAAGTTCCCGAGCTGTCGGAGGAGCAGTGCGCGCTGATCCGGAGCCACTACGAAGGGCTGCGTGCGGAGGAGCGGTGCCGCGCGGAGCACGCGCAGGCTGCTGCCGTGGCGGACGACCCGACGGAGGAGGAGGTGCGGCAGGACGGCGTTGCGGCGGAGAGGCTGCAGGAGGCTCTCGAGAAGCAGCAGATGCACCAGCCCCGCCCCCGCAGCGACCCGCACAGCGGGAACCGCATGGAGCTGCAGGCAGCGGAGGAGCAGGGCGTGTCGTATTGGCACACAGCTGACGGGCTCAACGCGGTTGCGCAGTGCCTGCAGGACAACGAGAAGTTTAAGGATCCCACAAAGGCAAAGCGCAGCAGGAAGGGCAGCAGTGGCGGTGCTGCGGATGGCGGCGATGGTGTCGATGGGGGTGGTGGCGGTGGCGGCGGCGGTGCCCCGTTGGTGCCGCAGCCGCCCTCGGGGGGGAAGGCGGATGCGAGCCCCCACGGGCAGGTGGTGCACACCGTGCAGCAGCGGGGGGAGAGTGCGGAGGAGTCTCCGGTGGCGGGGGGGCCCCCGTTCGACCACGATGCGTTTGCGAAGCTGGAGGCCATCGTGTGCGCAGGGCCTCACAAGCAGTCTCTGGATGCCGCGAAGTCGCGGCTGAAGCAGAAGTCCCCTCCGGAAAGCGTGATCGCGGTGTTCGAGGCGATCTGCGTGCTGCTGAACGAGCCACCGTCTTGGGCACGCGCACTCAGCATCTTCACAGGGCCGATGGCGAATGCGAAGCTGGCGGAGGCAATTCGGATGCGGAGAAATGTATGTCCAGGCTGTGGTGTCGTTCTTCATCTGTGTGGCGCCTTGTGCAGCGGTGATGTGTTGTATTGCAGATCACCGTAACTGGGCGAGAGAGAGAGTGGTAGCGTATTGGCTGCCTCTGCTTGTATTTTTCGAAGACATTGCAAGATGTGTGATCGAGATAGTGGAAGCGATCAACAAGTACAACCACTCTCTCTCTGAGATCTCAGAATGTTTACCTCACCCCTTTTCCGGTTGCACAAACAAACACATTACGTACCGCCGGCTCCTTTTTCCTTTTCTATCCTCCGACACAAATCAGAGACTCAAGAATTTGCCTGCACGGCCACTGCTCGGGGCCAGCCTCCCTCACAGCACGCCGCAGCTCGAAACTGCTCCTCCTCACTGCACCCCACAACCACAGCTGCCCCCCGGATCTCTTGAGGACCTGCAGTGCTACAAGGCGCTCATCCAGCCCGACAAGCTGGCAGCCAACATGTGGGAGCTGGGTGCGGTGGCAAACTGGCTGCTGTCCTTCACGGCATTCCTCGAGATGCTGCCGCAGGCGGATGCGCTGAACAGCGCGGCGGAGGGCAGCGCCATCGAGGGCGCCACGGCACAGGAGGGGCCGGGAGGGGCAGACACGTCGAAGAATGTGTACGGCGCGCCGCGGGGGAAGATCGCCGTGCGCAGCCTGCGGCAGGACGTGGCACACTCCGACCCCAACCTGGGCTACCTGCAGAAGGAGGTGGCGAAGGCGCGCACCGTGAAGAGCTGCAGCAACAGGGACGAGCAAGCCAAGCGCCGCACCGTCAAAGAGACCCTCGCAGGCTCTCGCGTGGTGCTCGACCCGATAGAGCTGGACAGCCAGGTCCGCGCAGTCGCCTCCCCGCCCCGCCTCGTGTTTGGGAGGCTGCGCGAGGGGGCGAAGTACTCCCAGGACATCACGCTCACAAACATGGGGCAGCTTGCGGTGCGGTTCAACATCAAGCGGATGCGCTCCGAGGTGCACGACCGGATCTGCGATCTCGTGTCTTTCGTGTACCCCAAGGGCCCCGTGGCCCCAGGCATGTCGTGCAAGATACAGGTAGTCGTCTCCGCGGCACAAGTCATCCCCGACATCGAGGAGACCATCGAGATTGTGACGGAGGCGGCGGTGATCCGGGTGCCGATCAGTGCCACCGTGCGCCCTGGCTCTGAGGGGGGCTTCAAGGTGTGTGCCCTGCCTCCCCCACCCCCCCCCGCCCCGTGCGGGCGATGCCTCCGCCGCTTTGTTGTGCGGTTTTGGTGATGTTGTTGCAAAGCCCCCTCCCGCCCCACACGCGCACACACACACACGCCGGGTGGGCTGCGATCCGCGCAGAATCTCCCCACACAAAACCTGGTCACCACACACACACACACGTTTAACGACGCACCGAGCGAGCTCTAGTGCTGCCTCCACACACACCCCCGACTGCAGGCCAGCAAGGGCGTCAAGATGTTGGGGTCGACGAAGCTGCCGCAGATGGTTTAGCCCCCACCGCACCACGCTGTATTTTAAGCCAAACGCGCCAAGCCACCACCGCCCTGCCCTTGCTCGCAGCACGTTGTCAGAAAGTGATAATGGGCACAGCAGGGAAGGGGGGTTATACCGGTGAAGGAGCCTGCATGTGGGGGGAAGGGGGGGGGGGGGTGGCTGGACGCTGCGAAGCCCCAGCAAACCCCCCCCCCTCCTCCCTTGGAACAATCGCTTCTACACTCGACTTTTTTTGCCCCCTCCCCCCCCCCCCCCCACCCCCTGCGGGTGTATCATATTTATGTATGCTTGTTGAGAGTGAAGGGGTTCAGTTGTCCAAACACAGCCACATTACGCGAGCCGGATACTTTCTTCCCCCCCCCCCTCGACATTTGATCTTATGAATTCATCCGTTTTACACACCAGGGAGGGGTGGGGTGGGGAGGGGGGGGGGGGTTGTGCCCAGCGCAGCACCGGGGGGCCTTCGCTCTGCTGTGAAACTGTGCCACTTTGCAGCCAAAAAATGTGTTGTGGAGGCAGGCTCACTCTTTTTTCCCCACTTTTCTGCACTTCTGAGCATTGGCTATCTGGATGAACGGACCTGCATCGTACAGAAGTCTGCGAAAGACTAACACACGAGAAACTGATACGCTATTGACTTCTGAGATTTCTCCGAAGGACCACTGACGGCATTACCACACTTCACAGCATCTGAAGGAGTGCCGCCATACCCTGCGTTGAGGCATGCAGTACGGTGTTATAGCAAGTGAGCGGGAATCATAGGGGCAGGGCGGGGGGGGGGGGGGTCGGGGCAGCAACAGTCCAGTTGTGCTTCTGCACAACAGAGAGGATGCCTTTTCTGAGGCGACTCCCTCCCGTGCTGCCCACTCACTGACTCCACACCCCCCCCCCCCCGGCCCCGCCCACCACCGAGCCACCGAGGGGGGGGGGGGCGCTGGAGCTGCAGGGAGGATAAAAACAAGTTCGGCAAAAAAAGAGAGTCGCCCACATCCCACCCCCCCCCCCCTCCCCACCCAGGCTTTGATTGACCTTCGCTGTGTCGCGCTGTTGCTTGTCGAAATTGTGTTCCCTTTTTCTTTGCAACCAGTTATGAGGTCCCAAATTTGGGGCCGACCACAAAGGTGACCAGATGGCGGTCCCAAATTTGGGACCGCCATCTGATCAATTTATTCAGCACACTTCGATGTGGGGGGAAAGTGTCATGTGCTTGTGTGTTCGTGACCTTGTGCTCCCCACTCACAACACCATCAGCGGGGGCGTGAGGGGGGAAGCGTCCACAGCGTAGAGACACTTTTTGGTCGGTCCCAAATTTGGACCAGCGGCAAGTGGGTTTGGAAGTGCGTGGAAGCGTCAACGCATCAAACGAAGTATCAAGTAGTAGAGGAAGAGCGGCAGAGTTGAAGTGACGCTTTTCACAGTCGGTTTGCAGAAAAGTTGGGTCGGACACTGCACACCCAGAAAAGCAGACCAGCTAACTACCAAAGTCATGGATGTGACTGTGCGTCACAGCGGGACCGGGCACAGCTGTGTCGTCGGTGTTCCGGAAGGCAGGACCGTGGTCGGGCTGAAGACGGATGCGCTGGACGAGATGTTCCCGGGTTCTATCAACGCAGTCCGTGAGGCTGAAAACGTCGCAGCACACATCGAAGGGTGTGAGGAGGAGCTGGACGATGCACAGCGCGTTGCCGACACGGGTCTGGAGGACGGGGGTGCTGTCCAGCTCGTCCCCCGCTGGCCCATCGTCAAGGCGCCCGCAGTCTACTCATCGACGCACGGCAGCAATATTTTCCGCATCGCACTGTCGAGGTGTGGGATGCTGTGTGCTGTGGGTTACTACAATGGACACATCACTGTGTTTGACACCAGCACCGCTGCTGTGGTGGCGGACTTAACACACGGTTACAAGGCTGTTTCGCATACTTCCTTCTCTGTCTGTGGGACGTGGTTGGCAACGTGCTCTTTTGACGGCACCCTCTGCGTGTGGCTGACATCAACTTGGGAGGAAGTGTGCATGCTGGACCACAACAACATCTGGGTGTGGTGTGCAGCGTGGACACACTGCGGACGTCTGGTATCCGGAGACGAGAAAGGCAAAGTGCGCGTATGGGACTTGAAGGGGACACCGAGCCCCACAGTGCTGGAGGGTCACAGCAAGACTGTTTACAGCATTGCTGTGTCGGGCACGAGGATCTTCAGCGGGTCAAAAGACAGGAGCATCCGTGTGTGGGACATCAGCACCCTCACACACACACACACCCTGAGGGGGCACGTTGATGTGGTGACCGGCATCGCCCTGACTCAGGACGAGCAACACCTGGTGTCGTGCTCGATCGACATGTCACTCAAGGTGTGGTGTACAGCCTCCCTCAGCTGCCTGCGTACTGTGCACCTGGGCAACGTTCCCGACTCGCTTGCTGTATCACAGCCAGGTGATGTCGTTGTTGCGAACACCGCACTGTACCGCCTCAGCACAGGAGAGTGTCTGGGGAAGGTGGACTCGCGGGGTGACGACGTTGCACTCAGCCCTTGCGGCAGGTGGGTCTTCGCATCAACGAACAACAAAACTTCAGTCTCTGTGTGTGCTGTGTCTTCCGTTTTACCCTGAGTGCGGTGTCTCCGAACCTGTTCCCTGCCTTGTGTGCTTGCCGCGAAGGCCCCCTGTGTATACAGATGTAGCGGGCCTTGCTCTCTTGCTGTGTCTTCTGTTTCGCCCTGAGTGCGGTATCTCGGACCCTAGTGGAGCACATGAAGAGCGGGAGGGAAGAGTTGGTCGTGTGGCAAGCGGTGGGAATCATTTCCCTCAACACCTATCCCTTTGCGGGGACTGTGCTGGTTGCAACATGAAAGGGGGATCGTGCTAAAGAAGATCCGGGCACTGCGTTGGCAAACCCTGTTATTGGGCAAATATATCAGGTGGCCCCCTGTTGGGGTTGACCCCCGCACCCCCCCCCCCCCCCCCCCATTTCAGCCCACATGCACAGTACAGCAACACAACACAGGCCGGGGGGAAACACTGGATTTCAGACACAACCTGCATAACGAGTGAAGGGTGATCATTCTTGTGCTCCCTTCTACTTCTATTTCACTACCCCCCCCCCCCATTTCTGCCTTACGTAATTGTACAACATATCTGGTGTAGTGACTACAAAAAGGAGTAACACCGCAAGAAGGTGCTGGGAGACTTGCTTTTTCATTCACTCTCGACGATCAACCCCCTCCCCCCAGCCACCACACCCCAAACAATCTACAGGGCACCACACACCACACACCAATACACACGCCCCACCACACCCTCCCCTCCTCTCTCGTGGGCGATATCATCACCACACACCCACCCGCCCCCTCTCCCTCCCTAGACACACATCTTAATAGACAGCAGCAGCCCACCGGAAAGCAAGCAGGGGCAGCAACCCCACCACCACCCGCCTCCTCCCCCGCTTGGCTTGGGGTTCGCTGCTGGAGGGGTAGTCGCGAAGGGCTCGACAGGCAGCAAAGCAGCACAGCGATGAGCCTGTTTGAGGATCTTGCTGCAGGGGAGGAGTGGCAGGTTGTGTGCGGCGCGGGGCAGCACGGCAGCACGGAGGGCGGGGGTGTGTATGAGGAGGCCCTGGCGAGCGACGTGTCTGAGGAGGGGTGCTCCTCAGACGACTGCACGGTGTCCTCCCCTCCCCTCTCTGTCCCGACGACGCCGAGGGGCGGTGCCGAGTCGCTGTCCACCCCTCCGCCGTCGCCTCTGCATTCCCCCGTGCGGCTGGGGCTGGTCTACGCGCTTCTGGTTCGCGGGCGCCTCAGCGCGGCGAGCGCCTGCCCCGACGCACCTGTCTTCGTGAGACCCACAGATGCAGAGCCGCTGACAGCCGCACAGCTCAAGTGTGCAGCCCTCTCGGAGGTGGACAGCATAACAGACGACGAGGCGGTCCTCTCCCTCCCCAACATCTGCTCCTATGACATCCTGCCGAGGACCCCCACACCCTGAGAGGTGCGTTGTGGGAGGAGGAGAAGGGGGTGGCCCTGTTGTGGAGGCAGATTGTCAGACTTCGCTCGGGAGGAGGTGATTCTCGGGGCAGGGTTTTTTCGTTCCCTTTGGGGTGGGGGTGGGGGGGGGGTGTTGTGTCGTGTTGTGCCGACGGCACAGCTTTTCGCCAGGGTTTCGGCAGAGCGGCCCCGGTTCTCTCTCACGTTGTGTGCTCTTATTAGGGGATACTCCGCGATGCCTGGTGGGAGCGGTCAACAGCACAACGTGGGGTTTCTTCTTTCTCTTTTTCATGTTTTCCCGGGTAGCCAAGCGAGTGAAGCAAACGGAAAGGATGGGTATTTTTCTTTGTTTTGCTGTGTTTTCTTGCCTGCGCAACTTCCCCTGCTGCACAAACAAAAAGAAATTCCCCCCTTTCCTCCCCTTCAGTATCTTGCAACGCAAATGCAATGCAGTGCAATGCAATGCCCCCTGGAATTTTTAACAGCCGCTGTTCTGCCTTTCATGCCCAGCAGCACAGGTGGCACTGTTGTTCCAGATAACCACAGCATGCCATCAGAGGGCATCACCGTGCGATGGTCCGCCACCCCACCACCTCCATCCAGCCTGCGTAACGGGTAGAAAGGAACCGCCAAATTCTGGTGTGTGGAGACCTCTCTAAAGTGCAGTGATTCGGCTGTGAAAAATGATGACCTCCACCTGGCGGCCGCAGGGCTCGCCCTCACCTAGTCTCTCTCTCCCTGCATTCGCAGGTGCGAAACCCTCTTCCCTCCCTCCCTTCCCTCACGCCTCTGAAGCCTGTGGGGCTAGCTCTTGCGTCTGCAAGCCTTCCTCACGCTATCCCGCAAACCCATGCCCCCCACCCCCCCACCCACCCAAAAAGCCATTCCGGCGGAAGCCGTAGTGGCATCGAAGTATATTGCGGTGCGTGAAAAAGGTCTGGCGGGTCTTGAGATTCTGTGCCAATACTGTCCCAGCGTCGGGGGGGGGGGGGGGGGGGGCGGGGGAGGGGTGCGAGAGTTCAGCCCCCCCCGCCCCTCCGGCGCTTCACCCCACTTCAACCCAACCTCCGACTTGTCGAATCCAACGAGTTGGGCTTTCGACTGTTCGGAATTCGCCCCCCCCTATCCCCTCCTGTCTCGGAGCCATGCCTGCAGGGCTGTTTGGTGTCTTTCGACACCTCCGCACAAAAAAACAGCCCTGCTAGCCCTGTTATCCACCTGATTTTGCCCGAAACCAATCTCCGAAAATCTCCAGTTTACCACCACCAAACGCCACCAAACTCCGCCAAACTCCACCAAACTCCACCAAACTCGGGCCAAAATCAGCTACAAAATGGAGGTCACTACCGTTTCTACCGGGCCCAGTAAGGGGAAGATGGGCCTGTGGGGTTGATGCGGTACTGGTTTTCGTCTTGGGAAGGGTCCCGTTGGGAAGAATATCCGATTTGCTTGACCGCACGACGCCGTTGGGTGAAGGAGAAGTCGTACGGTACACTTCCTGTTCCTGGACAGACCGGGGTTCGAACCGTACTACAGGCCAACTTTAGTCTGGGTACGGGAGTCTGAGACGCGAATGCGTGTCCTAGTCACACAGGCAATGCGAATCGCATTCTCGCATGCGAGAATGGGTAGACAGGTAGTTGGTCAATGAAACCGTCTCCTTCACTATATTCGACTCGCACCCAGCATCACACATTCAATTCTCCAAGTAGTCTGCCTGAAGGCAGCCGGAGGCAGTTTGGGTGGTGTAGCCGTCACGCGACGTGTTCAAGTCTGTCCACATATTGACACGGAGGTGGTTCTCACAGGGTATTTTGAGGGTTTCTCCCCTCGACTGGGGGCCAGGGGTGCAATTTTTACTGTTTTCCACGAGGATGTTGTCGGGAGGTGTTCAAGGCCTACCTGGTCCTGAGTGCGGCACACCTTGTTGCCGACACCCCCTTGGCCTTCTGGAAGAAAGCCAAGGCAGCCCTCCTCCCCGCCTTTGGCCGTACGTGGTGGAGTGTCTGCAGACCTGGTTGAGTATGACGAACGTGGACTGCATCTTCAGCATCGCCACCGCGGGGAAGAAAGACGAGCACGCGTATCGCCAGATGAGTACACCGTCAAGTTGTGCCTGAGGCAGGCAGGTGGTGTGCTGGGATTTACGGGTGGTACCCCCGAGAATGCGACTCGCATTGCCTGTGTGCCTAGTGGGAGTCGCGAGATGGCCGCCCGTAGTCCGGCTCAAATTTCAGCGGCCGGACAGGATTTCCAGCCATTTTGGGTGAGGCCATCCCTTCCCAAAGTCGCATGAAGCTGAATGGCTGAAGTACCTCGCTGTGCCCAGTTCCCCTGCTGCAGCCAGGTAGCGGGCTGCCTCCTTGTCGCGGTGCAGCAACAGTTCGTTGGTGGCGGTGAGGGGGTTCCGGCTTGGGCCGTGGCGAAAGAGATGCTTCAGGGAGACCCTCGATGGGGCGTGGCCCGGTGCTGCAGGCAGGGTACACGTACTGGTCTGTGTCCGGCTGCTGTGGTCATCGACAAGGATGTGTGGTCTGTCCGAAGGAGGTGGATGGGTCTCCCTCAGGTGGATCCTCTGTGGATAAGGCCTTCGCGTCTCTCCGATCCTGCATGGGCTCAGGTCTCCAGATGTTCATCACCCCTTGCCTTGCTGTAGGTCGGTGGGATGGCGCCCGAGCTCCGCCTTGTAGCTGGCGCAGCGGTGTCGTGCAGGTCAGGCAGGCTCCTTGAGGCCTCCGAGGTGATGTGCGCGCCCCACCCGTGGTTCCTTGTGGAGTCGCAGACAGGTCCGTGCGCACGGTGGGAACGTTCGTATCGTCCGTTCCGTGCCAGGTCCTGGAGAATACCTTTGGTTGAGTATTGACTCTCTCGGGTTCAAACCCCATTCAAGGTCCTTCGCTACGTCATCACTGGTCGTCAGTCAGAGGGGAAGAACGGCGTCCCTCATTTTTTTCACTGCTCACAGGAGCGAAGGCCAAGTCCAACATAAGTGGTAGCCTTGAAGAGAAGGCTCCTGATATCTCCAAGCATTGCGCCGAAGGCCACACCTGCCCACCAGGTTCTTCCCCGTCAGTCGAACAGTCTTGTTCATGTTCTGGGCAGGGTGCTCTGCCTCGGTCACCCCGAAGCCTGCTTCAACTAGGCTAGCCCAACATCTTCCCTCGGTGTTCTCACAGGGGTGTCCTCAGTATCTGGGTCCCTACGGCAAGGCAGCGTACCAGGCTTTGCGAACCCGAAACAGGCTGTCCCGGTGGTTGCATACCGCCGCAAGCATGACCCTGTTGCTGCGTAGTCATGTTTTCCGTGAAGTGGGGTGGCGACAGGGTGTAAGTCACGAGGGGAAGGGCATGTGGAACGGCCACTGCCCAGCCCCCAGCGCCCTCCGCCCATAGGACATTCGATTTTTTGCAGGGAGCCACCACACAACACCGCACAACACCACCGAACGCCACCAAACTCCACTAAACTCCACCAAACTCCACCAAACTCCGCCAAACTCCACCAAACTCCACCAAACTCGGGTCAAAATCAGGTGGGTTATACCCCATAACGATTCTCAGTTTTCTCAGGCTGCCGGCTGACACGGGGAGGGGCGGGGCGGGCAGGGCAGCGTCAGAATCTTCGCACGGCGCGACCTGCAATTCAAAAAAAACACAAAAAAACCGGGTTAATGTGTGAGGTTAACGTGTGTGTTGGGCAGGCACAACCCTCTGCAGCCCCCCTACCCCTCCCTCCCACCCCCCCTACCCGCATGCAGAACCCACGTGGCTGCCAAGTCGATCACCCCTTCTGCATTAGACGCAGCTATCCTACTCGACTGTGCAGCAGGGTGTGTTAGGCGTCTTGGCGCTTTGGCAGCAGCGTGCTTCCAACATGCAACTTTTCATGGGGGAGTTGGGGGGTTTGTGTGGGGTGTGAGTGTAAACAAAAAGGGGGGAGGCACGATTTACTGCATTGTTTTGAACGGGTTTATTTTGACCTGGCCAGAACGCAGCCCACGTCATCCGGTCCCCGCTTCTGCAGAGCCCACTCCAGGGGGTAGGCTCGACAGCCTGTCCCGTCGGAAGTTGGTGGTGTAGGAACTCCTCAGCTCTTCGGCTGATTAGGCCGAAGGCGGGTAGCCGGTCGGTATACTGGCTTGCCGGGCATCCGGCTCGCTGGCGGAACAACCTCGGACCCGGTACTCCTATCTCCCCTGGATACCGTGTCGTGTGTATATAGTGAGACAGCTTCAGAGTTTGCTTGATGCGACAGACACTTAACAAGGAGGTTAACGTGTGGGTGTGTGTGTGTGGGGGGGGGGGGGGGGGGGGCGTTCTCTTCTTTGACTTGCCCGATCTTGTTTGAATGCACAAGCACCAACATTTCTCATATGCTGCCCACACCCTTCCTTCCGTACCCATCAGTCTCCGTGATTTTTATTCCTTCCTGCTTCGCTTCCTCCCCTTCCCCCCCCCCCCTTCCCCCGCCCCCCCCCCCAACTTGTGCTGATTCTTGCTCCTAACGACAGTTCATAAATAAAGTGATCCCACTCCGTAAGTTCTTGGATACCTTCCTCTCCAGTAGCACAGAACAGCGCCCCGTGGAAGCGATCAATGCAAAAATCATCTGAAAGGAAGACTCGAGAGACTGCTGCTGTATTTTGTGTTCGTGACTTTGGGGGTCTTCGCTACACGGTACCGAAAAAGTGCATTTTGGGTGCATTTCCCTTCTATTTTGTACTGCAACAGCCTTGGCGTTACAGGGCTCCTGTCAGTGTCACGAAAAGATAGTAAGGCAGCGCTTTGGGCAACAAACACAGCCTCCTCATCAGGCTGCGGGGTTGCTTTTGTTTTGCCCGGATTTGGCGCGCAAACAAATCGAACTTTTGCCGGAAATTTGCCGGTAGCGAAGACCCCCTTTTTTTTGCAGTGCAGGACACAAACCCTAACCGCCTCCACTGTGAGGTCCCAGTCTCTGTGGCTGGAGTGAACGAATAGGGGAGTCTCAACCACCGGGTGCTGGCACCAGGTGATATTTCTCATTTTAAAAAAAGGTCTTTCAAACGTGGTTACGGCATGTGACTCCCTCGTCTAGAAGCTCCCGCCAGCTGCACCCCCACACGTCTCTTGATTCTTTGGTGCGATCTCCACTGTCTCTCGGGGGGGGTATCTAAGCCACAAACGCACGCGCCATCCCAGTCAGCGGGTTCAGTCGGAAAACCGCTTGATTTTTCCTGATTCTTCCGTGATCTCAGTGCCGATGATGCTCCGTGTGGGGGTGTGGGGGGGAAAGGAGCCAGAACAAGGGCACCTCCGAATCGGACACCCGCAGTGCGCGTGTGTTTGCCCTTCTTCTCTCTGGGTGGTTGTGGTGGGTCAGGTGGTGGGAGGCGGGGCGGGGGGGGGCACCAACTAGCTTTTTGATTGTGATATACCGGTGCACCCACACACGCACCCATCCCCTGCCACCCACCCTCCCTGACCCCGTTCATAGCTGCATGCGATTTGAGTGAAAGGGAATGGTGATTGCCATGGGGCACTCTTCACACGGCGGTGTAGGAATGGCACACTATTGTGCATGCGGGTTGTTCTCTCCGAGAGAAGGACGTCTGAGGAAAAAGTTGTGACATGTGTTGCATACATGTCAATGCACCTTTTTGCATGCAGGCGGTCCCACCCAGACTTTGCCTCCAGCTTTGGCGGCGTATATACATGAAAGCATGCAGATGAATCCGAGATGGTGATGCGAAGAGCAAACAAACCACATGCATAGTTATAAAATCTGCCGAAGTACACCCGTCGTGCACATCTCCCCACCACCCCTGACTGATCGTTATATACACAACTCAACAAAAGGATCTCTGGGGGTCTTCGCTGGTCGTTCTCCTTCAACCTTCGTCGGTTTTCAGCCAATTCAACTGGAAATACACTAAAAATGCACTGACGACCGCCCCGTAGCGAAGACCCCCTCCTGCTTTCTTTTTTTCTGGCATTTTTTCACCCTCGCCAGCACACGGCAACCCATCACACACACGCTCCCCCCAGCCTCCTCCCCTATCCGCACCAGCAACCCCTATTGTTGCCCCGTCTCTCCGCCCTTCTTACTTTCTTCCCCCTTTTGCCACAGCCACATACCCCACCCTCAAAAGGCCCCTCACCCCCGGACTTGGGTTTGTGGAGCGGTGAACGTTTCCCTTCTCAGATCCCATTGTGCCCATGGGTGTTCGGCTTTTGCAAGGGGGGTGGGTGGGTGCTTGCGGTGCAGTGGGGGAAGGGGGGGGGTTGCAGGCCTGTTCCAGGAATCTCTTCCGGTGGGGCAGGGGGGCTGTGTTTTGGTTGGGCAGGGTTTGGAGGTGTGGGGAGGTGTGATTATTTGTTGCTGCACCCCCCTTCACGTCGTACCCCCGATGGCGCCAAAGGCTCGGCCACAGCTTGCTATGCTGTGTGGAAAGTGAAAGACGCAGCTCTGCAGTGCTGTATGTAGGTGCACGCAATGCACATTTCCGCTATCTTTGTCGCAAGTGTGATTCGCCAGTGCACGATACGATTGGGCCTGCGCGGTTGTCGCGCGTGTATGGGATTCTTCCCCCCCCCCCTCCCCACGAACTGGCCTCAGAGGTTTTGTGAAAACAACAACTCGTCTTCTCGTGAAGTCAGGCCACGCGCCGTTGGGGGGGGTGTGGCAGGGCGTGCCGGTCCTACGCATCTTGCCTGCCCGCCTTGTGTCGCGTGTGAATGGAAAATGTCTCTCTCACCAGTGTGAATCAGATTACCAAGTGTACCTGTGTTCCCTCCTGAGGACGAGGTCAGGGTGATCTCCACATTGATCCGCAAAGAACGAATGTTGATACACCGTGAGTGCAACGCCTTCGGGAAATGTTGTGCGCACCACTGCCCGGCGGATCTAGCTGGAGTTCGTGGAAAACCACAAGAAAGAAGAAGCTCGCCAAAGAAGGTGGTGTCGGCGCTGTTGCTGCTGCTGTTGAGAGAAGTCGGAGAAGCGGCGGCCCTTGCTTTGCCAAAAAGTGTCACTTCAACTCTGCCGCTCTTTCTCTACTGTTGATACTTCGTTTGATGCGTTGACGCTTCCACGCACACTTACATTTTTGGCGGTCCTGTAAAACACACGCGTCCCCGCTGCTTTTGTTCACGCGCTTTGGCGGCTCCGCTCGTCCCTTTTCGCTGCTTCTGACTCTTCTCACTAAAAATAAATGTGCGTTGACGCTTCCACACACACTTACAAACCCACTTGCCTGATGAAGGGGGTGGTGTGTAGAGCACGTTTGGCAGAGCTGAATGACACTTTCCGCGCGAAAGTCGTGTGCGTAAAAACAAAATACAAAAAGGGCAAATCAACAACACACGCCGGAAGAGCCCCGAAAGAAGAGCAGAGAAAACCAGGCTTGCCAAATGTGCAAGGCACAGAGGAGCCTGCCCCCCCCCCCCCCCACCCTCCCTTGCCCTTCTCCCCCCACCCCACCCCACCCCACCCCCACCCAGGCCTGTTGCTCACCATAAGTCAATCTGTGCCCGTAGTGATGTCTTTAGCCTCTCAGCAGCTTGCTTCCCTCAGTGTTCCTTGCGGTGGGGTGAGCGTGGTTTGGCCCAATCTTCTCCACATACCACGCACCACCAGGCTGAAGGATTTAGTTAGGAGGGAGGGACGCACAGCAATCATGGGGTGGTGGCAGAGTGTCATCAGCCGTGACGGGGCTGCCGATGCCTTCGAGATGCGGTGCCGCAAGACGGTCATGGCGGTGTGTCTGTCCGGCACCCCAATCGCGGCCTTCACCGTCATGACTGGCGAGCTGCACCTGGCAATATGTGCTGGGTACCTCAATCTGTTCCTGATGATGGTGACACTCATATGGGGAGTGTGCAAGAGGCGCTTCACGCAGAGATTCATGATTTTCTTTGTTGCTGTTGCGTGTGTCACCGTTTCCGTGCTCGACCTTCACTTCTACCAGGCAGACCTGCAGGTGGCGTGGCCGCTGTTTGTCGTTGTGATCGATCTCATTCTCGTGCTGCGCCTGGACCACCGCCTTGCAACCGTTATGGTGTGCTTTGTTGTGACGTGGCTGCTGCTCAACCTGGTGGAACGCGTCACACGCTTCGGCCTGTACGACGTGGGAATGTCGGACAGCTATGAGACGAGGCGCGAGAGATACGCGAAGAGAGTCGACTGTGACAAGCCGCCTTGCAAAAGCGATGTCTCAGATTCTGTATCATACCAAGGCATCGGGCTGTTCGTGTTCCTCCTTGACTATGTCGCCACGAGGGGCTTTGCACAGCCGGTGCTGAAGGAGCAGGCGGCGATGCATAGCACCGTTGCCACGGTAGAGTCGATCGCGTCGCTGCTGGCAGCATACGACGTGGACGCCGTGTCGCAGATTCTCGGGGATGACAGAACCGTGCTGCCTCGCGCCATGCGTGCTGCACTGCTGCGGCTGGAGCAGAACCTGCGTGCGTACCGTCCCTACCTGCCGAAGTCGTGCCTGCCGTGTGCGCAGTGTGATGACGGCGAAGACGCAGATGCGTCTGTCTCTCGAGACGTCTCACAGACCACCGGATCTGTCACGAGTGACAAGGCTGGCAGCAACAGCGGCTCCGCGAGCGGAAGCGACGCCCCCGTCAGATTGGCAGAGCCCTTACGCCCGCAAGGACTGTCGATGAAGCGTGCAGCACTTCTATTCGTCAACATGTCGGGGTCGGGTGCGCTGCTGCAGGACAGCATGCACGCCTTCGAGCAGGCCTTCGCTGACACCCTTGCGACTACGCTGCAGTGTGTGGAGCAGCGTGCGGGCATCGTCGACCTGTTCGTGGGTGACCGGATGTGCTGCTCTTTCAACACATCGCGCACATGTATGACATACTCGAACGCAGCACTGCATGCTGCGAAGGACGCACTCTTCGGGGCGGGGGCTGTGCGTGGCACGGCATCGGCAGTGACAGGCAAGGCCTGCTGCGGTGACATCGGGTGTGCAGACATGCGGCGCTTCTCTGTGGTCGGCACGCTGCCTGCACAGGCACACATCATAGAGCGTGCGGGTGCGACTGTAGGCCTGCCACTCGTCTGCAACAAAGCCTGCCAGCAGGATTCGGAGTGCACACACGAGATGCGCCTCGTCCCCTTGCGTGTCGGCTTTCCGGTGTCTGCGAGCAAGGGCGCAGACATGCCGGTGGAGGTGGCAGACGAGGTACATGTCTTGTATGAGGTGCGCCCCAGCGACAGCCGCAGCGACGCACCCGCGTCGCCTGCCGAGTGGATGTACGAGCTGGACTACCGTTCGAATATTTGGTACGCCTACAACAGTGCGGTGGCTGCCTACCTGCAGGGTGCACGCATGGAGGATGCACTCGAGCTAGCGGGTGACAGGCACGAAGCATTGACGGCTGCCCTGCAGTCGGTAGGGTCACGCGATGTCCTTCGCATCGTCGTGTGATACGGTGTGTTTCCGCGTTGTGTTGCACTGCTTTTCCAAGCAAACACTCTGATACCCAGTCCCGTCGACGTTGTCCGTATCGCACACACAACCTCAACCTCGACGGGTTTCCACGAAAATGCCTCGACGCAAGACGGACGCAGACTCCCGGGCCAGTGTGGGCGGGCCGCGCAGCGGGCCAGTCGAGTGATCCGCCCCCTCCTCCCCTCTTCCCCTTGTGACCCACCTGCCTTATTCTATCCTTCGCGCCTGCTCTCCACTCCGATGCCAAACAGCACACACCACACACACACCCTTGCAGGATATACCGCGTAGCCAGCCCTTTCCTGTTTCCCCTTTCGGGCATCCATGACGCACAACAGGATGCAGCATCCGCGAATGCTGCTGCAGCTGCTGGCCGTGGTCACGCTCTGCGGCGGTGTGGCACAGGGCCGCATCTACTCGCAGTACACGCTGGACGGGCCGGCTGTGGAGGACACGTACCGGCGGACGAGCTCGGGGAAGCGGATTGCCCTCGGGAGTGGCAGCAACGCCGTGTGTGGGAAGTCGTACCACGTCAAGCCGCGCGACTTCATCAACCTGAGGGCGTCGCACGGGGCGCCCACAGGGAACAAGGACTTCTCCATTGCCGGGTACGTGAAGCCAGTGCGGCTGACGGGGAACAGGGCGCTGTTCACAATCGGGGCCACACACAAGACGAAGCGGGACCGGCGTTCGGGGCACTGGGGAGGGTGGGTGACGGTGGACTTTGTGGGGCGGGTTGAGGTGCGCACCCCGGCAATGCGGGCCAGGAGTACCGCGACCCTGCGGCGCGGGAAGTGGGTGCACATCGTGATGACGTACAGGGCGGCGGAGAGGAAGGTGCGGCTGTGGGTGGACGGAAAGGTTGTGCTGACGAAGCGGGTGAAGATGGACCTGCGGCAGAACTCGCAGTACGGGGGCATGGCCATCGGGGAGTTCCACCTGGGCGGGTCCGCGCTCGCGCGTACTGGGGAGTTCTTCATCGACCACGTCAGCTTCGCAGACCACACCGTCACAGATGTGGACGAGGTGGCAGCCCCATGCATGAAGGGGCCAGCTCCGCCAACCCGTGCGCCGCGCACACCGTCACCGGCCCCTGTGCGGACGCGCGCACCTCCACCTGCGCCTGCACCGGCACCGCCAGCACGCGGGGACGCCGCCTTGTGTGCGCAGAGGGGGGCCGTGTGCGGGGCAGTCCGGGACGGGAAGGGGAAGACAGTGACATGCGGGACGTGCGGGGCCGGGGAGATGTGCTCCTTCGGGCGCTGCGAGGCACGGTGCTCGCTGGAGGTGCTCGCGAAGAAGAAGGGGCCGTTCGACGGGCTGTTCGCATTCGTGCCGCTGCAGTTTGCCTACGAGGACCTGTCGGAGAACCGGCACCCCGTGACGGCGGAGCTGCTGGCAAACGACCGGAGCGCAGACACGTTCCCCTACGAGAGCGCGGTGGACATGGCGGACAAGGTGGTGCGGGTGGACTTCCAGAAGCGGACGGTGAGGCCGGCGGCGACGCTGTCGTTCAAGCTGATGCCGAAGGCGCTGGGGCAGAGCGGGGTGGTGCTGACCTTAGGGCCGCTGACGGTGTCTGAGGCTGACGGGAAGCTCTCCGTGACGGTGGGTGGGGTGACGGTGGTGAACGGGGCACAGGCCTTCAGCCACCGCCGCTGCAACCACGTCGCCGTGCAGATCTCGAGCGACAGGGTGGCCACGTTTGTGAACGGGCGCCGCACGGAGCGCTCTCTGGGCCGCGCCGCGCCGCGATCGATCGGGGGGTCGCTGACGGTTGGGCGCTACGCCGGGAAGGTGTGGGACGTGCGTGTGTACGAGAGGGAACTGGGGCGGGGTGAGCTCGCGGAGCTGGGGGACGACTGCGACAGCAGGCTCAGCATGGCGGTGCCGGACGCAGAATACCCGAACTACCTGTGCGGGGTGTACTACTGCATGTACTGGCCTGCCGGGGTGAAGGACACGACGCAGGAGGGCTTCGAGTACCAGCTGTCCGGGCACGACATGACGTGGGAGCACAACGTTCTGGAGGCTGGGATGTACGTGCACGGAGCGCTGTGCGCGGAGCTTGCAAAGCCGCGTGACCAGATGCTGTCGGCGAGTTACCGCAAGCCGTGGGTCAGCAAGTTTGACTTTGGCAAGCCGTGGGGGCAGTACGTGCTTCACGAGAACTTCCACTCGTACCAGTCGCGCACCAAGGGGTCCACGAAGTTCATGGCCGAGTCGACCGCATCGTGGGGGGCATTCTCGATGAAGCCGACTGTACACGACACGATCCTCGGGATGTACACGATGCAGCCGCAGCTGGCGCTGTGGACCACGCAGAGCTCGGCGTTTGAGGACGGGATCATCGACAACGCGAAGGGGGGCCACCAGTACGGGGCGGCCATCTGGTGGTGGTACGTCACACACCACGTGCTGGGGGACGACTTCTTCGTCGGGAAGGTGTTCAACCGCAAGGTGCTCGGGCTGGCCCCGACCAGCGACGCCCCTGCAGAGGGGATGTACAACGCGCTGCGGGAGGCCGGGTTCGACATGCGCGACGTGTTCAGCGACTTCGCGGCGCGCGTGACAACATGGGACGTGGACTACGAGGAGACGTTCCGTGCATCGGAGGAGGGCTCCTTCAAGCGCATGCAGGGCGGGAACAAGAAGGCGGACAAGCCGATCCCTGAATCGGAGGTGGACAACAAGATTGCGGTGTCCTACGGGACGCGCGGGACAGGCACGAGGTGGGCGGATGTCCCGAGCCGCTACAGGATCGGGGACTGGGCGTTCAACGCATACGAGGTGGACGTGACTGCCACCGCCACGTACGAGGTCGGGATCAAGCCGTCGTCCCGCAACCCGTCGTACTCCGAGTTCCGGGCACAGGCGGTGGTGCACAATACGCGCACGGGGAAGCGCACGTACCACAAACTGCCTGCCGCGAAGGCGGGGGCTGCTGTGACGGTGGATGTGCGTGCTGCCGCAGGGGAGAAGCTGTATCTGGTTGTGGCCAACACGCCTTCGACGGTGTTCACCGGGTTCAAGGCCTACACGTACGAGTACCTGCTGGCCCCGCGGAAGGGTGGGTTGCGCACACCTGCGCCTGCACCACGCACACCGCCGCCGCCACCGCCTGCGGGGGGCGGCCGTGCACGCGTATTCCTGATGGCGGGGCAGTCGAACATGGTGGGGCACGGGTCGGAGGCCGAACTCGCGATCTTCGACCCCGAGCTGCTGCAGGTGAGGGACGACGTGTTTGCCAAGTCGACCATCGAGGTGCGCAGGGGGACCGCGGGCCTTGCGCCGAAGTACGGGAAGGCGTTCGGCCCGGAGCTGGGGTTCGGGCACGTGCTCGGGGACACCTTCGCGGAGGATGTGTACCTCTTCAAGGCTGCGAAGGGGGGGACCCAGATTGCGAACCCGGATCACTGGGCACCGCGCGGGAAGGGCGGCAACCTGTACCAGCAGGCCATTGCAGGGTTCAAGCAGTTCCTGGCAGACGACGTGCCGGCCGACCACGTCGTGTCGGGGTTCGTGTGGTTCCAGGGGTACAACGACGCCTTCTCCGACGCAAACGCAAACGGGTACGAGGCGGCGCTGGTAGAGCTGATCGCGTCTGTGCGGCGGGACCTGGGGGTGGCGGACCTGCCTGTCGTGGTGGTGCAGGGGAACGACAACCAGGGGGCGCGCGGGGACACCATCAGGGCTGCGCAGGCGAAGGTGGCGACAGAGGACGCGCACGCCGACTGGATTGTGTCGGACGACCTGTACAACTACTACCACTACGACGGGGCGTCGATGGCCACGATCGGGCGGCGTGCGGGGCAGGCGATGCTCCCCCTGCTGGGGCGGGCGGGTGCCTTCAAGGACGTGTACGTGGGGACGCAGGGCGAGACGCTGCGGGTCGCGGGGCGCGCGGGCGTGCTTGCGAATGACCGGGGCGTGGGCAGGGGCAGGGCACAGGTGGTGGCCAAGGCGTCGCACGGGAAGCTGTCACTGAGCAGCGACGGCGGGTTCACGTACCGCCCGGACGCAGGGTTTGTCGGGCTCGACACCTTCACATACGCCGTGGCGGACACGGGGGCGGGGGCGGCAGGGAACCCCGCGGTCGTCGAAATCTGGGTGGAGACGAAGACCGCGTCGGACGAGAAGCTGATTATGCACTACTCCTTCGAGGAGGCGGGTGTGGTGGCGGACAGGTCGTCGCCGTCGTCCCCCTCCATCGTGTACGACTCGACGAAGAGGGTGCAGGCGTACGCCGACCCGACGGGGGTGTCGGTGGGGGGGGCGCGCGGGGTGTCGGGCAAGTGCGCGGTGCTGTCGGGCACGCCGAAGAAGTGGAACGACGGGCACCTGAAGGTGCAGATGGCCCCGATGCCGGACTTCCTCCTCTTCGGGCTGGACGACATCACCGTGTGCATGTGGGTGAAGGTGACGGCGCCCACCACGGACAGGATGACGATCTTCTCCAACGCCGGGAAACCGTCGAGCGTGGGGCTGACGCTTCTGACGGACGGGCGCGGCAAGTCCTTCACCACTGTTGTGTACGGCACGGACGGGCGCAAGGTCACCGTCGCGTCAAAGGGCCCTGCCATCGACGACGGGGCATGGCACCACGTGGCGGCTGTCGTGTCGCGCTCCACCAACACCGCGACAAACTACGTGGATGGGCAGGCCGTGTCGACTGCGGGCATCTCCGCGGTGGGCGGGGTGTTCGAGCAGGGCTACTACACGCGCTTCGGCGGTGTGGCGTGGCTCGGGAGCCACGCGAAGTTCGTGGGGCACATGGATGAGGCGAGGGTGTACCGCACGGCACTCCCCGCAGCACGCATAGCGCAGCTCTTTGCCCGCAGGGAGTAGGGGTAGAGAGAGAGGGTGGAAAGGGGGGGGGTGTGGTTGCACATACACGCAAATCATGTTTGCACCTGTTCAAAATCTAAAATTATCTTTTATCAATTCGCCATGGCACATCATCACCTTGCCTGATTCCTCTCTTTTGCACCTGCGGCTCTGGTCGCACAAAAATGAAGGCGCCCGTTATATTTGGTCGCTCTCTGTGACAGGCCTTCTGATTCCATATCCCTTTTGCTGTTTGTACGTATACCCTCGCAGCCAACCTTCTCCTCCTCCTCCTCTTGTATCGTACTTTCTCCTACCACATGACCGTGGTTTCTGCATGCTATTGTGTGTGGCGGCATCACACCGTCACAGGCAAAAGAGCAGGAGGCAAGCGAGGAGAAGCTGCACTCGATGGGCCATTCCATAACATCCCTTCCCCTCTCCCCTTCCCCGGAGAATTGTGTGACGATGTAGGGTGGGCATGAATGGAGCGGGCCCGGGGGTGACTTAACCGCTGAGTTCTGCGTGTCCTACCCGTCAGCACATCTTCCTGCTATATTGAGTGTTTGTTTGTTTCGTGGTCTTCCCTGTTCCGCGAATGCGGAGGCAAGCCTCGTGGGGGTCGGATCCGTGCACTGGATACAGGCCCACTTTATGTGGGTGTAGCTCTTATGTATTCAAAACGCACACAGATTCACATCCGGATCGTGATTTTTCCCGGACTTGCCCCAGTATCGCGCCTGTCTTTCTTGCGCTTTGCCAATCCCTCTCTTCGTTCCCGTCTCTGTCCCTGTCTTTACTGGCAGGAGGACAGACACGCAGCCTGCATATGCAACAAACGCACTGTGGGCCAGGCCCACCCGGTGGGGGCGCCGTAGCACCGGGTTCGCCGTCTTTTCCCTTTTTCCCTTCTTGTCTCCCTCTTGTCCACTCCCACAGCCAACCCAACTCACCGCTCGCCGGTGGGCGAGGTTTGCTTGTTATTTTCAGCCCAGCCCATGAGCTGTCCGAATCCCGAAAGTTCGCGACCGTCCTGCACCCCCGCCCCGCTCCCCCCCGTTGTACAAGTAACACCATACGTTCCACACCCCGGAAGGGGACTGGCCGTCGAGCTTTTTTGCTGACTGTGGCCACTCTGCAGACCCTTACCGCCCAGCCAGGCCGGCACACAGGATCATACACTTGCGATGGGGGCCCTCTCCAGTGCACCGGCGAAGGTGGACACCGTCGAGCTTGTCCGGGAGGAGGTGAAGCGCAACGTGATTGTGATCTTCTCAGGGACGCGCTGCGTGTGGTGCCACCGCCTCCGCGACCTCCTGCAGTCCAACAACATGGCGCACCTCTCGCACACCGTGCTGCTGGACACCCACCCGCAGGGGAACGACTTTGCCTCTGGCCTCTTCAAGATCACCAACCAGCGCACCATCCCGAACGTCTTCATCGGTGGCGCGCACGTCGGTGGCTTCTCTGAGGTATGTTGAACAGCTGACGTGTGGTGGGCTGGGTAGTGCTGCAGCCCCTCCCCCCACGTGTGTGGCAGGCCACACACGACCCTCTGCTTGTGAAGTGGCACTCTCTCCCACGCCTCCTCCCCCATCCCCCCCATCTCCATCCCACGACAGGTGCAGCACCTTCTGCAGACCGGGGAGCTGCAGCGCATCCTCGACGCCGCCCCGCGGCAGCAGGCGTGAGTGAGGTGCGCAAGCCCACCCACACGCAAAAACAAAAAAACGGGAAGTACCTGTGGTGTTATCGAAATAGGGGCAACTTCGCACGAACGGGGCACGAAATATCAGGGTGGGCCCTTTTTTTTTTTTTTTTTTTTTTTTTTTTTTGGTAAAACACACCCCGTGTGGTAGAGAAAATACGGCAAGAGTCTCGGTGGGTCGGAAGAGCAGATGGTTCCCGCAACAGCTCCCGGGGAGCGGCGGGTATTTCGCATAGGATGCCGGATGTGTGAACACGTTTGTGCGGTTTGCCCTGTGTTGTGTGAACATATGTGTATGTGTGTGTGTATGCTCCACCCAACCCGACACATTTTCTGTACTTCAGACAGGTAAGGTCACTCGACACGCGGGGGGGGGGGGGTAGGGGGGGTCAAATGCCACCCTTTTACGTGGATAAACACGATTTTTCAAAAAACCGGCGCAGAGGCCCCAAAGCCCCCGTAAACCCTCCAAACCCCCCCAGATCGGTCCGGAAACCCATCGAACCCCACTTTTCCACCATTCCGGGCACCTCAGGTGCCCGAATTGGGGTACCTAAATTTTGTGCCACCGTTTGGTACCGTACAGTGCCACTGTGTGGGAGGTTGGAAAAGAAAATGCCCCAACACACCACATCTGAGGGTTGCAATGCATGTTGCTTGCCAACCACGTCATCCGGTGGGTGTCAGGCGCTATGTAGGTGGCATTAGCCAGGTCTTCGATGTGTTCTGGCTTGTATATATACCTCCCTGCCACCATGCACCGGGAGGCTGCCTGTAGGTACGGAACAGTCCAGATGGTCGTGTGATTCCTGTGCAGCAGTGCTCCACAACCGGGATGTGTTGACAACGACTGTTGCAACACGAGCTGTACATTCCGGGAACACATGAAGTGCGCTGTCGTGGTACCCATTGTGCCAGAATTGGTAGTTGCTGCGGTCTACTTTGCCTGGCCCAAGAGCACTGGTACTGAACGGTGCAATATGCGTGGCGAGGTGAATACAACGGAAGCGCGCAAAGTCAATACAGCTCTCGGATGGCGGGTGGTGGTGCCACTAGTGTGTGACGTTCACTCGAGGATACAACGCATCACAATGAATCAGCAACCGTGGACCGAGTACAATACGCTCTCTGTGGCTGGTGTGGGGGACAAAGGCAGTGCCTGTGCCGCAGGCAGGGAGGTATATATACAAGCCAGAACACATCGAAGACCTGGCTAATGCCACCTACATAGCGCCTGACACCCACCGGATGACGTGGTTGGCAAGCAACATGCATTGCAACCCTCAGATGTGGTGTGTTGGGGCATTTTCTTTTCCAACCTCCCACACAGTGGCACTGTACGGTACCAAACGGTGGCACAAAATTTAGGTACCCCAATTCGGGCACCTGAGGTGCCCGGAATGGTGGAAAAGTGGGGTTCGATGGGTTTCCGGACCGATCTGGGGGGGTTTGGAGGGTTTACGGGGGCTTTGGGGCCTCTGCGCCGGTTTTTTGAAAAATCGTGTTTGTCACCCCCATTTGGCCCCCCCTAGGGGGGGGGGTTTGTTGTGTGTTTTTTCTGCCGGTGGAAGCGATCAATGCAAAAATCATCTGAAAGGAAGACTCGAGAGACTGCTGCTGTATTTTCTTGGTGGGATTTTTCACGTATTGCCTGTGGTTTTCATGAACCGCCCAAATTTCGCGTGAATGTTGTGCATGTATAGGCCCGGATAGACCCGGACAGGCATGTATTGTCCCGTTCTGGCCTGTTTAGGTCGGCTGGAGGACGTTAAAAGGAGTGCCGTCTCGCTGAGGGTTTCTCTTTGGTGTTGGTGGGCCAACACCAGGAGAGGGTTCCGATATATGATCTACGTCAAACAGGTGGGGAGAGCAACCTTGGCAGGGGGACTCAAACTCCCCCAGTGTGCGCAAGAGAACACGATGCCGACCGTTCCCCGCCACACCCGCATATAGAAGGATCTGCCCGTGGTCATGACTGCACAGCTTGTGCAGACGACCCTCACAGAGGAGGGCTACCTCCCGTCCACTCCGGGATACCGGTTGCTGAAGCGGAACGACCTCTGGACGACAGAGTTTAAGGAGGTGGGTGAGGAGGTGCCCCCGTTCCTGCGGGAGAGCGACGTGGTGCTGGTGCAGTGCACCGAGCTGCCGAGCCCGTGGTCGCGGAAGGAGCTACGCCATCGGGTGTGCTCCCTGATCCGCAACGGGATGCCGTGCTGCAACATACCGGCTGCTCTCCAGGACCTGTTCATGGTCCTGGACCACCAAGTTCTACCCCGGCCAGTGCGCGGTTTCTTGTAGTTGGTTGTGTTGTTGTTCGTGGATCACATATCATCGTGCGAAGAGCCCGTTGGAAAAGTACGGGAGAAACCTGCTGCGCCCCCCCACAGTACGACAGGATGCGCGCAGGCACCGGGCCCGAAACCTGAATGTTGAGTCACCCGCCCCCGCCCCCGCCCCAGCTTCCCCGCCCACCTGATCTTCTCAAGTTACCCCTGTTGGTCCACCGACGGGCAAAATCAAGCGAATCTGGAGAGTAGTTGTCCGTATCCAGCCCGGCATTGAGTGTTCTGGGGTGCGTTCTGCGCCACTGCGTGGCAACGAGCTCCTGGAACGGGGAAAACGGGGGCCGCAAAAAACGGGGCCCAAACGGGTTTTTGGGCACGAACAGGGCACGAAATATCAGGGGGTCGATAACACCAGGACCTGCAACACAAAGGTTCTCTGGGGGGAGCCCTCGTCATCGCTCTGCGACAGTTGTTTCGACAGCGCTTTTGTCACCTCCACATGTGCCTGTGTGTGTGGTGTGTGCGTGTCGGAGGAAAAAATGAACGCCACAAAAGAATGCCGCTCTCTCTCTCTCTCTCTCTCTCTCTCTCTCTCTCTCTCTCTCTCTCTCTCTCTCTCTCTCTCTCTCTCTCTCTCTCTCTCTCTCTCTCTCTCTCTCTCTCTCTCTCTCTCTCTCTCTCTCTCTCTCTCTCTCTCTCTCTCTCTCTCTCTCTCTCTCTCTCTCTCTCTCTCTCTCTCTCTCTCTCTCTCTCTCTCTCTCTCTCTCTCTCTCTCTCTCTCTCTCTCTCTCTCTCTCTCTCTCTCTCTCTCTCTCTCTCTCTCTCTCTCTCGTATGCTTATAGTGTGAATATCCCCGAAACGAAAATACTCGCACCCCAAGGGTGTCGTCTACTTAACTACGCGGGCCCGCGGCCCGGTAGACTCCCCTTGTTTGAGAGAGGAGCTGCTCTGGTGGGGTGAGGGAAGTGACACAGGAGGAGGAGGAGGCGCAGGCGCCACACGGTCTGTAGCGCCCGGTGACGCGCTACGTGAGGAAGGAGGATTAAGGTAGGCCCGGAAGCCTGTAGGCGCGTGCGGTGACCGCGCACGGGCGGAGGAGGAAGAGGCACCAGAACGGGGCCTTTGGGGAAGGGCTGCGTCAACGGACACGCCGTCGGGAGGGGAGGTAGTAGGAGAAGGTGGGTCCGGATCAGCGGCGCCCACGTCAACGTCAGCGTCAGCGGTGGGGATCACGTGGTCGACCCTAGGCCTTTGGGCAGGCAGTGCCGGGGTGGAACCGGTATGCGCCTCTAAGGCGGTGCGCTTCAGCTGCGCCACGGCGGGGATGGATGGCCTGACGCCGTCGGGTGAGAGCCTCCTACGAGGCTGCATCAGGTGGCGGTGGGGTGAGCCCGGGGAGCACACGGTATGGGCCAGCCTCTTCAGGATAACTGGAGGGGTGGCGGGCTCGGGAGTAGCGGGACACGGGGTCGCTTCAGGGGAGGGCTGAGGCGCAGGCACACGGGGTGGCGTGGTGGAGGGAAGATCCCCCACGGTAGGCGCAGTCGCCTCTGGGAAGGGCGGGGTTGGCGGCACATGGGGCGGCGGGGTGGGGGCGTCTGCCTCCACAGGCGTCGCAGGGGCGGGAGGGGCGTGGTGGCCCTTCTTGCAGCAAGCGGTGGGGCGTCTGTCATCCATCTCAGGCAGAGAGGCGCAGACCCCGCAGGGGGGCAGGTCATGGTCGCGGCTCTCTCTCTCTGTTCACTCGCTGCCTCCCTAGCTACCTAGCATGCCTGTTGTTCGTTTCTGTTCCCGGCGTTGCTGCACTTCACACTCTGCCACCCTCAAGCCCCACCCCCTCAGCCGGTGCTGATGCATCCAAAACCAAACGAGGGCGGGGGTGATGGTGGGGATGGGATGGGGGGGTGTATGTTTTTTGTGGTTCAAAGAGACGGTGGCAGAAGCCACCTTGTCGGGGATAGTCTTCTTGAGGGTTTTGTGCTGCATGTGTGATAGCAGCTGGGTGTGTCTGTGCGTGGGGGTGTACACGGTGGTCTCCCGCACGTCGGGGTAGACCCTTTTGGGAGAACGGAAAAGCGGGGGTCTGACCCCCGATATCGGGGGTCGTATGGGTCACCGAAAAGAGGCAGTCCAGACCCCCGCTCTGATCCCCCGCCCCAGGTGGGGGACCACCGTGTAGGGGGGTTGACGATGCCATTTCTTGAGTGGCGCGGGGGGAAGGAGGAAAGGAAGGGGGGAGGTGGCGTAAACAACAGTGTCTGTCAGTGTTGTAGTGCCAGGGGCCCCCGTTTTCTCAGGATCTAACTGCGCGTGTCACCCTCTCCCCCATCCGAACCGTCGCACGGTTGCTGCGTGGGGGACATTCAGCGCAATTTCGACGGAAGGCAGACGAAGCCATAGTTCCTTTCCCAACAAGTTGCGCGTATCACAACAGCCACCCCAGACACAACCTGCATAACGAGTGAATGGTGATCATTCTTGTGCTCCCTTCTGCTTCTATTTCACCACCCCCCCGCACTCCGCACTCCCTACCCCCCCGACCCTCCAGCAGGGCTGCCGCCCACACACCCCACTCACCCCTCCCCCCCCCCCCCCACACACACAATGACCGCTGGGCGAATGGGCTGACCCACCCCTTCCTTCCAATACACGCGAGTGGGTTTCTCTCCCTCCCCCCCTCTCAGTGTGACCGCTCCCCCTGAAAAGCGCCAGCCGGCATCTCTCTCTCTCTCTCCCCCTCTCCCTCTCAAGTGCTTGACAACGTGTCGCTGGGGTGCTGCCCCTCCTCTGAAGCCCCAGCCCACGCAAGCGCGGACCAAAGCAAGCGTCTCCCCCTCTCTTCTCCTGTCTCGCACATCTCTACCTTTGCCGTGTCTGAGCTGCCATGTCCGGTCCCTCCCTGAAGGCCGTGGCAGGGGATGGGTTCACCCAGAGCTGGCTGACGAGAGGGGGCCGGGAGTCCTGCGTGCTGAAGGCGGAGAAGGCGCTGTGGCGGAAGCTGCAGTTCCGCGACAGGCAGACCGGGGATGTCACCACCGTGCAGCGCATCCAGTGCAAGCTGCGCGGCAGCAAGGGCCGCGGCGGCGCCGCGGGGGAGCAGACCGGGGCGGCGGGGCGGGAGAAGGGCAACAGCCTCAGCGTGATGTTCAGCCGCATCCGTGTCCTGATCGAGTCGCTGTGGCTGCAGCTGCACATCCCGCAGCAGGAGCAGGCGGCCTTTGCCGCAGCCCACTACTACCCCGAGACGATCGACAACTACAACTTCATGTTCAAAGAGATCCAACGCCTCTACAGGAGGAGGGAGGCAAGCGACGCGCTCATCACCACCATTGATGCACGGGAGAAAGGTCTCGCCCGGCTTGGCACTCTCGCGAGGCACAGCAAGCTGACGCGGCTGCACCAGGGTGTGGCGCTGAGCAACGTGCTTGACGAGGCAGGCCTGCAGGTCGCGCATCTGCGGCACCTCACCTGCACCGCAGTCGCCATGCTCTACCGCCTCCGCTCCGCCGCGCGGATGTGCTACCCCTTCCTGTGGTGCGGGCAGAACTACGCCCTGAAGATGGCGAGCGACGTGGCGGAGGAGCTGGGCGGGACGCCCCTCGGGTCCCTCCTGCAGGGTGCCGGCATCCCCCTCGAGGGCAACCCGCTGCTGCTGGGGGGCGACGCGGCGGGGCGCCAGGGCGCAGCGCCGGTCAGCAAGGCGGCGGCGCACCGTTATGCGGCGTGCCTCGAGGCGATGCCTGTGCCGGCAACGCTGCAGGACGGGCTCCCCACACGGGCTGCCACACCTGTGCCTCAGCAGCAGCAGCAGCAGCAGGGGAAGCGCCGTGCTGCGTCCGCCACGCCTGCCTCCGGGCAGAACGCAGCGTCCTACGCTTCCTTCCCCGGTCCCCTGAAGAAGCTTGCGGCGCTGACGCCGCTGAAGGCCGCGGTGTGCGTCCCCACCGTCACCAGCAGGGGCGTGTTGGGGTTCGCTGCGACGGCGCCTGTCCTCCTGGCGACGAGCCGGCACCAGCCCCCGCCGCGCGGCTGCCCCGACGTGCGCCCGGATGGGTCGCGGCGCAACAAATACCGCTACCCCGAGCATGTCTACCGCGTGCAGCAGGAGGACCCGCGGGTGGCGGTGGCACGCGCTGTGCAGGAGGCGATGCAGCCCGCCCCTGCAGTGGAGCCGTGCCTGGAGATGTGCGGCGCTGTGATCCACTCGGAGGAGGCGCTGCTTCGGGGGAGCGCGCTGCAGGCCGTGCTGCTGCGGCGCTGCCACGCCGCCGCCGTGATCCGCGTGTGGCTGCGCGCGCACTGCGAGGGGCTGCTGCCGGAGGAGGAGCGGGCCCGCCGCCGCGACTGCCGCGACGCGGGGCTCAAATCCTGCCTCCCTGTCTTCGCGCTGGCGGCTGCCGCACCCCCATCCCCGAGCGACTCCGGCATGTCGGACTTCGGTTCCGACGCCTCCCTGTAGCCCGGCAGTGGTGAGGAAGGGTGGCAGTACACCAGGGTCCCGTTGGCCCCACCCTCATTCGCCTGGCCCTGCAGAGGGGCTGCGCTGCTTCTTCCCTCTTCCGGTGTGGGCTTGGGTTGTGTGTCGGGATAGCGTGATATTAGGTGTGGTGTGGGCGGGGTTGTGTGTGTCAGAAAGTCTAACAGTTGTTAACCCTGAGCCCCCTGGTGTGTCATGCCACGCTGCATGGATCCGCATCCTGTCCCTTGGATCATTTGTGTCATCCACTCTAACGTTGTCACCACGCCTCCTGTCGCAGTGTGCCCCCTCTGACTCTTTCGGGTGCAGACAGGCGGCACCTGCTGCCTGGGAGGTTGGCAGTGTGCAGGGGTCTTTGCTGGTCGATATCCTTCGTCAATCTTTGTCAGTTTTCAACTGGAAATGCACTAAAATGCACTGACGACCACCCCGTAGGGAAGACCCCCTCAGGGCGTGCAGAGGTGGGCGGCACCGCTGCGAGGCCCTGCTTCCCAGCAGGGCACTGTGGCGGTGTGTAGTGTTGCTGAGGGGTTGCCAGCAGCGAGAGGCAGGGCCGGCCCGCTGGTTTTGTTCAGTTTATTATGCCACCCAACTACACACCGCAGCCTTGTGTGTTGGTGGAAATATGATACCCGGAAGGCACTCACGACACACATCACCCCAGGCGCACACCGCACCCCCACTCCACCCCACCATGGAGGAACCCGACGTCCAGCGGGCCGACCCCCAGCAGGTCCCCAGCGCCACAGGGCACACGGGCAGCACCGACACAGACCCGCATCACACACCCACACAGGACCCACCACCGTCAGCCCCCGCAGAGGCACCTCCGCCACCTGGTGACCCGCAGCAGGGCAACGGCTCGCCCTCGCCTCTCAGCATCGGCAGAAGCAGCAGCGTCCCTGAGGCCCAGCAGCAGCAGCAGCAGCAGCAGCAGCAGCAGCAGCAGCAGCAGCAGCAGCAGCAGCAGCAGCAGCAGCAGCAGCAGCAGCAGCAGCAGCAGCAGCAGCAGCAGCAGCAGCAGCAGCAGCAGCAGCAGCAGCAGCAGCAGCAGCAGCAGCAGCAGCAGCAGGGGGAGGAGGAGGAGGAGGCCCCTGCGGAAGGGACATCAGAACCCCCGGAGCAGCCACGCTCTGCCTCTCCTGAGGGGCATGTCGCCTCTACACCTGCCGCTGCCGTGCAGCAGCAGCAGCAGCAGCAGCCACCCCCTGAACAGCTACGCTCTCCCGAAGACTCTCAATTAGAAGGGGGGCATGCGACCGTCTCCCCTCCACCTGCTGCTGTGCAGCAGCAGCAGCAGCAGCAGCAGCAGCCACCCCTAGAAGAGTCACGCTCTGGTTCCCCAGAAGGGCAGGTCGCCTCTACACCTGCCGTGCAGCAGCAGCCTCAGCATCAGCAGCAGCCACCCCCACCGGGGGTGGCTGTCTCCACCGCTGGGCCCCCCGACCCACAGCAGGCGACGGAGGTTCTGTTCAGCCTGTCAGACACGAAGCCGCAGCGGCAGCGGCAGCGCACCCAGCAGCAGGGCCAGCACAGCCAGCAGCGGCAGCGGAAGGAGGTCTCGCTGATGGTGCCGGTGCAGCGGCGGCGTCGCCTCCCCCCGATGCAGCAGGGCATGGCGCCGGGGTGCCTGCTGCAGCACCCGCAGCAGCAGGGCAGCGGGGTGGACCGGACGACGAAGAAGATGGCTGCGCTCAAAGGGGGCCGGACGCCGCCCCTGCTGCGGCGCAACGTCATCACGCGGCTGGAGGCGCGGGAGAGGATGGAGCGCAGCGCGGCGGAGCCGTTCCTCCACCTCCCCGGGAGGCCCCCCAACATGGGGCACTATGTCTACGACCTGACGCACCCCGACACCCTGCCCGACGTGGAGAGGTGCATCAAGGAGGCGGCAACTGTAAGGCACTGCCCCCCGCCTCCCACAGGGAATATCCCGCCGATTCTGCAGTCGCTCGTCACGACGTGCAAAGCGAAGGTTTTTGGGGGTGGGCCTGAGCTGCGCAGCAGCGAGTGTGGAGGTGGGGGCGGCGGCGGTGGTGCCGTTGTGGGTGTGGGCCCCCAAGCGTCGTCTGTGGGGGAGCAGGAGCAGCCTCCGACTGCCCTGTCGGTGTCTGAGCTTGTGGCGGCGGGGCAGAAGAACGACGCGGCGCATCTGCGGCGGCACCTCGGCATGCTGTCGCGGATGCGTCCGGACGATCCGCAGATGGTGCTGATCGCGGCAGCCGGGAACCCGGGTGCGACGCTCGCCATGGATGCCGGGATGACTGCGGGGCGTAGTGGCGTCCGCCCTGTGCTGTCAAAGCAGCTCGACAGCCTGGGGCGGGTCGGCTGTGCCTCCCCCGTTCGGTTTGAGCTCCCCGAATCCGTCAGCAGCTTCGGGGGCTGACGAGGGACCTGCGATGCAGCAGCCCCTTCCCTCCCTGCCTTGAGTGCAGTTGGCTGGGCAGCGACAGAACAATAGTGCTGAATCAACCCGCCAGTCAGACCACAGTGAGATACGGCAGCATTGCCAGAGAAGAGAGAGAGGGGGATTTCTCCTCCAGGATTCTGTCGCTCTGGCCGCCTTTTGGGGGGTGTGCTTCAGACGAGCAAAGGGCAGACCCACCCAGACCCACACAGCAACCCTTCGCCTCTTCCACTTCACCCTGCAGCTGCGCCCATGCGCCGCAGCAGCGAAAGCCCGCGCTGTTTAGTGTGCCCCTGGCAACCCTCTGATGAGGGTGGGTCTTTTTTGTGTTCTGTTCTGTCCATTCGTCGTGTCTGCCAGAAAGGACCTGCATCACCCCCACACACAGGGCAGCAAAAACCAACAGCGATGCCACACACAGTGTTTGCAGTTCGAAGTCTCCCAGGCAATGGGAAATGCCGTTGCCCTTCTTTGCTTTTTGCTGTCCACCCACCCACCCCCCTCCTCCTCTGTACAACCTGCATGCATGGATGGGCGATGCCCCATGCCCACCCCGGTCCCTTCTCTCGGCTTTATTCTTGCTGCTTGCCCTGTGTGTGTTGCCTGCGTGCCGCGTGCCTTTCCAGGCCAGCGCGGGGCAGGGTGGGCCTGTGATGCGTGAGGGTTGGTTCCGTTGCAACGAAGGCCAAGGTGATGCTACCGTCCCCCGCCCCCTGAGTTCTTTTGTATTGAGGCTGGCGGGAAGAGCGGGGGTGGGGAAGGAGGGCGGCACAAGGTAGGGGGGTGGGGGGTGGGGGGGAGTGGGGGCTTTGGCTCAAAGAATGTGTGGCACACTGCACCCACACCACACCACACCACACCACGCACCGCAACCCAGGTGACCTTTGTCTCACTCACACCCACACAGCGCCCCCTTCTTCGCTTCCCCTTGTCAGAGGGACACGCAACAAACACCTCGCGTAGCTGCAGCGAAAGAGGACAGCGCATCACCGTAAAGAGGCACACAACATGCTGACGCTTCTGCACTGCCTTGCGGCCGCCAGTGTGGTCGCATTCAACGCGACAGACGACATGAGGGACGAGTTGGACGCGGCGCCCTTCAGCGAGGATACTGGTGAAACGAACCCCTGCACCTCCCACCAGGACTGCCGTGCTGCGGGCGACTCGCGCGCGATGTGCTCGCCTGCCGCGCAGGCCTGCGTGTGCTCGGACAAGACCGGGCCCCTGTGTGAGCAGGACGCGGTGCCCGGCCCCAACACCAACCCTCGCTTCGTGCTCAACCTGCTGTTCACCTTCCTCAGGGGTCGGTGCATCCCCTCCGTGTGGAGGTTCCTGGAGAGGATCCGTGCCCGCGTGGCAATGCGCGGGCTGTTCGTGCGCCGCATCTTCTCGTCGTGCGGGTCGCTGTCTGTCGCCGTGGAGCTGGAGGTCCTGCGCAACGAGACAGCCGCATCGGTTGGGAACATCAAGGAGGCCGTGCGCGGTGCGGCGCTGGACGAGCAGGAGGCTACGGGGTTCACCGAGACCGATTCCCTGGACGCCACCATCCGCTCTGGGCCCGATGCCGGCACCGTCACCACGCAGTGCACGGTGAACGCCGAGAACTCGATGGTGACGTATGACGGGCGCTGCGTTGTGCTGTCCTGCTCGTCGGGGTACACGCGTGTCAACAGCAGCGACAGCAACGGCAAGGACGCCAACACCTGCGAGGCTGACACCACCTCGCGGAGCACCGGCAGTGGCAGCGACGACCTGTCGTCGGGGGTCATCGTCGCGATTGTGCTCTCGAGCCTCGTCTTCGTTGTGCTTCTGCTGCTGCTCCTCTTCTTCCTGTCGAAGGAGTCTGGCTCCAGCAGCACCGCAGCGAAGGAGCAGCCAGAGAACAAGGCGAGGGGGTTTGAGGATGACGATGAGTTCGCAGAGGATGGGGACGGCAACTTCATCGACGTGGTGGTCTGAAAAATGGGCTTCGAAAAAAATTCCGTGCGTTCATCAGGCTGGATGGCCGTCGGTTCGATGCCAAGCACAAACCGAGAGTGTCCCCTCACAGAAGGGGTGCAGGTCACGTGGGTCGGGGTGGTGCCGTGCGTCGTGTGGCTGCCCACTGTCGTGTCAATGGCGATGCCGTGGCAATTCACCCCTCGGCCCCCACCCCGCTTGTTTCCTTCTTCGTTTGCTGCATTCTGACTTACCGCCGATGCAAGCAAATGCGTGATCAGCCCCCCCCACCCCCCACCCCCCCCTCCCTCCTCCTCCCGCTTCCGGTGTGTTGCTCACACACACACACACGCACCCCACTCCCTTGCCCTACTGCCACCCTCCCTTTGCCCCTTCCTTCGGCAGACGGGCAGTTCCCCTTTCCTGATTTCCCTTTCCCCGCGTCCGCTCGAGCATTGCTTCTTGTGTTCGAAGTTCCACCATCCTCTTGCCCCGAGGCAGGAACCCGATATCATTGCATTCCCGCCCCGTTAAAAAAGATAGGGTTTCCCACCAGTGCAGATTGCAGCGGGGGGGGCACAAAAATGCCCCCTTTGCGCGATAGTCCCACTGGACAGACAACACGCACCCGACACACACAGACAAGTGCAGCCAGGTGTCCCTCACGCAACATCCGCTGGCCAAAAATATCACTCTTCCGAACAGACGTCTCTCCACAGGGGGGGTTAACTCTCATAAGGTTGACAGCGTGCCGGCAACGCAAGCCCCAGGCAAAGCAACTGCAGTACGGGACCGCATTTCTTCCCGGCTGCTGAACAACACCGCTCCTGTCACACGTGTCTCTCCCCCAATAGCGAGGGGGAAAGTGTGGCTGTGTTTTATTGTGTGCGTGGTTTCCGTGCGATCAAAGAGGCGGGCCGTTCTCTCTCTCTCTCACCCCCCGGCCCTTCCTTGTTTCACGCCACTAAGCTAACTCTGTGCTGTGTCGCCGCTGTTCCACACCCTCTGTCCCTGTGTGGAAGCGCCTACCCATCGCAACAGGAGTAGGATTAGAGTGTTCCCTGCCCCCCCTCAAAAGAAGCTGTCGGGAAGAAGAAGAAAAAATCTGCGGGCGTGTCACCCCGAGGGGGAGATCGCAGGGACACACGCAAGCGCGCTTTACCCCGGCTTGTGACGCAGGCTTCTAGCAACCCAGACTTCTGTTGAAAGTGAGGGTTCCCAAAGGTATATACATTTATCTCTCTTTCTCTCATGCTTTAAGTGTGAATATCCCCGTAACGGGAATACTCACACTCAGAAACACCCCTCTTTCTCTCTCTCTCTCGCGCTGCGATGGTGTAGCAACGGCAATCAGCAGCGGAGAGCGTGTCCCCTTCACGTGCAGCAGTCTTTTTTCGGAATCATCTCCTGACTGACGAAATGCTGCACGACGGACGGCTATGCCCTCCAATTTTTTCTCCTGCGCTCGGCGTGAGTTCCCTATCCCTATGTGGGCCACACAGCCCCTTCATAGGTGCCTCTTCAGTGTGAAGGGGGGGGCACAGAGCGAAGACCGAACGTGGAGCACCGAGAGAGCCACCTACCTCTGCTACCAGGGGGGATAAAATCCAACTTGCTGCCTTCACGTGGCGCCCCCTGTGATTACCCTCCTCCGAGGGGAAACTAAGGCAAGCTCTGGTAACTCTTTTTCCGCTGTGTGCCCTGTTTCATATATGCGGAGGGGCCCTTTCCGCACGGCTTTGGTTTTATTGATGTTGTGGTGTGCGTGGTTTATTTTCCCTTTTTTTGTTGTTTTCGCAGCATTTTATGCTGTCGGGTGAGCTTCCGCCTCATGGGAGGCGCTCCTTCCGGCTTGCGCTGCCCACCCATCCCACCCCCGTCCCCTTCCCACATTCTTTCTTTTCTTTTAGGGGAGACGTCCTCGCAGTGGCTGTTTGGCCTGACGCGATTCCCCGCCTCAAAGCAGACCCACCTGGCAGCTACTCAAGGCACATGAGGAGCGAGAGGCGTCAACGGGCGCAACGCCCCTCCCTGCGGTCCGGCTTCCGCCACGTGGCTGACTCAAAGCAGCGAAGTGACCAACAGGAGCGACATGAAAAAAAAAAGAGAGCAGGGTGATTTTTTGATGCGATATACACCGCACTTCTGGGGGAAGGTCCCACTGGGGTGCGGAGCAGCGAAGAAGGCTACTGCACCCAGACCCCCCAGATGCACACTCTCGAGTGGAGGAGGGGCGGTGATCCGCGCAGCGTCTGCCCCGTTCAAAGCGCGATCACTGGTCCCACCTTTCACTCCCTTGCGCTCCTCCATCTGTCTGTGTGTCTCTTGCTTTGCATTCCGGTTGCACAAACAAAAAACATTAAAACCCTGTGCCTGGAATTTTGTCCAAAAAATATCACATTTTCGCACAAGGCAAAAAATGGTCAAAAAACCCGAAAATCGGGTTTGTAGGGTATAGGTCCCCTGTCTGAAAATGCAAAATATGGCCCCGCAGGTGCCCCCAGAGTGATTTAAAATTGGAAAATCGACAGTTTCCACCTACGGGAAATCCCCCAAAATAGGGGGTCCCCAGACACGATCCCCAAAAAAATGTCCCGCTCGCCTCTAAGGCACTCTGGATTTTTATTATGTCATCCAGATGTCACATCTGGGTCCAGGAACACCGGTTTTTGGCCTCAGGAAGTCGAAAAATATGTGTGAAAATTTTTATTCCTGACCAGGACCCCCTAAAAGGCCGATTTCCCCTGTTTCCACATGGGGGATTTCATGCAACGCCCGCTCGTGTGTTGAGTGTGTTATCCGCGACGTGGACGCGGTCACCCTCTTCCTCCCAGAAGCCACTGATCTCCCTCATCCAACTTCACCTCCGGATGTACGCGGCACGTGCTTGGGTTGTCCTGTCGCAGTGCAGCAGAATTCCTCTGTGCACTGCTGCCCAAGCCATTTCGGCTGCACGGAATATGCCACGCAGAGTAACGTGGTATCGCGTGACCAGCTTGTGAGGCTTGGTGCCCCGAATCGAATCGATAGGCTGCGAGTGGCATTGCCTCAGTCAGTTGATGTCCTTGCGTGTGCATTTTTGTGCACAAGAGTCCCTTGGGTATCTGCAGCGCAGGTGCCTGCACTGGACCAGGACTCCTGATTTGCCTCTGGCACTTGTTGATCGGAACGGATGCGGCGACACATAGTGGAAATCCCGGGGACATGTCGAATTCGAAATTTTTTGGTCAAAAAATCCCAGGGGGGACCCTTTGGTTTCACCCCCTGCTGGGGGGCCTGGTGGGCGTTCAGGTGAGCTGAGACCCTTCGGGTTCTGACAGAGTGCAGCAATGGTAATCAACCGTCGTGAACGTACTTTCGTGCCGGCATGGCTATCCATGGGTTCCCCGTTTCCGTTACATACAAAAGTACACAGACCGCCCACGGTCTTCCACATATTTTTTCACACAAATTCTTGATTGTATCCACCCCGTCTTTCTGTTGTCCGTTTTACCCTGTGCGAATAGTATCTAAGTATGCCCGTATTGCAGCGTGACGGGGATCGGGGGCAGAGTCGCGAGGGCGTGCCCTGTTGACCCTTTCCACCCCCTCACCCACCCGGCCCGGAAGGCCGGGTGGGTGTGAGGGTGAGGAGAGGGGAGGAGGGGAAGGTTCTTTCCTGCCTGTGCCGACACCTTCTCTTCGTCCCCTTCACGCAGCGTTCCCTATTTTTCCAAGCGGCGGGGTTGTGCGGAGGGGAGGGGAGGGTGTGAACCCAACACTGTGGCACAGCCCGGCAATTCCAGAGGCGGCTTTTCGTTTTCGTGTAGAAGCGCCAGCGCATCAACCCGGAACAAGAAAAAATGCACGCTGGGAGCGCTTGTGCTTGCTGCAAAGGACGATCCCGTGAACACTGCGCCCCCACCGGGTTTGCTGGAAGCACGGATAAAATTCGTTCATAAAAATAGTTGGGGAACCAGGCACACCCGCTCGACAAGTCACACATGCACGGAGGCAACTGCCAATCCGCAGTGTCAGCACAATGCCTACGACGGCTGCTATGACAGGATGGGCAAGTGCCAGCATATCATGCGCAAAAACGCTGTTGCACAGCCAAAAAAAACCAAACCCGCAAATACTTACACAATCACAACACTCTGGGGTGGGTGTGGCTGCCGCCGGATGGTGTGGGGCCGTGTCGTGCTGCAGCGCAAGAGCGCATCCGCTCACTTCGGGTGCGCCGCACTGTCAGAGCGAGTGGCCTTTGTTGCCTCTTCCGCCGGTAGCTCTGCGAACATATTCCCCTCATGTGTACTGTACTGACCATTCTCCGACCATCCCACTCATGTGGCCTGTGTGCCTCAGATGGCTCCTGTCGCAGGGAGTGTGTGAGCGCCAAGGCCAAGAATCCAATCGAAGCCGCACCGTTTTCGGGCACCGCAGCGAGGACCCCCTTGAATAATAATGAAAGGGGTCAGAACGAACATCAGGAGATCATACCTGCAGGCTTCTCTGCAAGGCGTTCCAACAAGAAGGAAAACAGTGCAGCTGGCAGCTCCGTTTGGGCTGTGGCTGCACGACTCCAACAAAAAGAATGAAGCAGCCGCCACACGCGCGCATGTTTTGTGTGGAACATCCAACGCAAAAGAAAGCATCATGCTGTGCACAGTGTGGGGGAGGGGCGGGGAGTCGGGAGATCGAGTTATAAAAAACCCCCCCGGTTTTGAACCTTCGATTCCGCCTGAAAAAGAAAGAGAAGATTCTCCAAGAAGTGAGGGGAAAAAATCCCGCACAACACCACACATACACACACAACACCACCCTATGAAAGGCCTGAAAACTTGCAGCAGTCACCCCGTTGTTGCCGTTTGAGCCATTTTTGAACCTCCAACCCGGCGTTGCCTGGGAGTATCACTCACACAGGGGGCTTCGCAACGGGGTGCTAACGTCAGTGCAGTTTTGGTGCAGTTTCTGTACAATTCACTGAAAACTGACGAAGATTGGAGAAGGAACAACAACGCCTAGCGAAGCCCCCCTTCACACACTGACAGGTGTGATCCGCATATGGAATCACGGAACCTCTCGCCACTCCTTCCGTTGGGCAATGTTATTTCATGAGCGGACAGAAGTCTACACCAAATACTGCTTCACGAGAATGCACCGTTTCGGCGTTGTTATTCGCGAGCTTGCACCGCGCTGTGTCCCTCAAGAGACAGTACCAGAGGCCGACATACCCGAGCCCGCTGTATCCTATTCCCCCAATGCTTCTGAGAGAGAGCGAGGTTTGAGGCACCTGGGTAGTGCAATCGGAAACGGGGAGGTGGGGGGAAACTGATTTTCGGTGCGCAAGGTGCGGTAGTACGGCCCACGGCATGACCCAGACCACGGGATGGGAGCGCTGTCTCACAGGCAGAGCCCCCGTCACAAGCAAGCCTCACAAGGATGCAACACGGCAGCCCCGGCGTGCGGCGCCGGTCCCGGTGTGTTGGGGTTAAGAGTAAAAAAGTAAAATCCACCCCCGGCCGAGCTGAAGGGAAGCCCTTTTCTCACGCCCCCTCGCCCCGCCCCGCCCCCCTCTCGGACGCTACAGTCTTCCCACGATACGTTTGCTGTACCACACACAATCACCCCTGTGGGGTGGGCGAGGGAGTTCGGCGCTGCCTGCCCCGACAAGTGTTTAGCTTCCGGTGTACTGTGAGACACGCTGCCTTTTACACCCCCAGTGCCACCGACGCACACACCCCCTCTCCAGGAAGGGCAAACGAGCTCAGAAATATGGATGTGTCAGTGCGTCATGCCAAGACCGGGCACAGCTGTGTCGTCGGTGTTCCGGAAGGGGGGACTGTGCTCAGCCTGAAGGTGGATGCGCTGGAGAAGATGTTTGCGGGTTCCATCAACGCATCCTGTGAGGCTGCATGCCTGGCAGCACACCTCGAAGGGTGTGAGGAGGAGCTGGACGATGCACATTGCGTTGCCGACACGGGTCTGGAGGACGGGGGTGCTGTGCAGTTGGTGTCCCGCTGGCCCAAAGTCAAGGTCCCCGCAGTCTACCGTTACTCCCCTACGCATCATCACACGGGATTCGGCAGCAGCGCACTGTCGAGGTGTGGGACGCTGTGTGCTGTGGGTGACTACGGAGGGCGCATCACTGTGTTCGACACCAGCACCGCTGCTGTGGTGGCGGCATTAACACACGGCATCGACGAAATTGGTGCTACTGTGTTCTCAGTCTGTGGGACGCGGCTGGCGACATGCTCGTATGAGGGCACCATCTGTGTGTGGCTCACAGTCACATGGGAGCAGGTGTGCGTGCTGGACCACAGCAATGTCGAGGTGTGCAGTGCAGCGTGGTCACACTGCGGACGTCTGGTCTGGAGACGACGAAGGCAACCTGCGTGTGTGGGACTTGAAGGGCACACCGAGCGCCACAGTGCTGGAGGGTCACAGCGACGGTATTCATGGTATTGCTGTGTCGGGCACTACGATCTTCAGCGGATCACATGACAACAGCATCCGTGTGTGGGACATCAGCACCCTCACACACACTCTCTCTCTGGATGATCACATTGGTTGGGTGACTGCCATCGCCCTGACCAACGACGGGCAGCACCTGGTGTCATGTTCTTGTGACAAATCAATCAAGGTGTGGTGCACAACCACCCTCAGCTGCCTGCGTACCGTGCAACTGAGCTCCGCTGCCCACTCAATTGCTGTGTCACAGCCAGGTGATGTCGTTGCAGTGCTGATTCCTTTTACTCACACCACCGCTCTGTACCGCCTCAGCACAGGAGAGTGTCTGGGGAAGATGGCCTCACGGATTGGTGGCGTTGCACTCAGCCCTTGCGGCAGGTGGGTTTTTATCCCAACGAAAGGTGACACCGTCTCTGTCTATGCTGTGTCTTTCGTTTCACCCTGACTGCAGTGTGTGTCTCGGATCTCTGTTTCCCAGCCTTGTGTGATGTTCAACGAAAGCGGGCCTCGAGGTGCCTGTTGCTGCAGTTGCAGGGTGGTTTACCTTCTTCTTGCGGAAGGAGTACGACCTACAGTTGTCCAACAAACATTGGTGGGGTAAAAATGTTGGTGGGGTAAAAACATTGGTGGGGTAAAAACTAAGGTGGATTTCAGGATTTCTCAGAGCTAAGGTGGGTTATTACCCCACCAATGTTTTTAACCCACCGATGTTTTTACCCCTAGGCAGCAGAACACAATGCAGATTTTTTCAGAACTGTGGTGTGGGGTGAGTGCCTCATACGTCGCACGGTGCCTACGCGATCACAGTGTGGTTGAGGCGTGGGCTGGTTGGGAGGCGGGGCGTGTGGGAGGGGGCGGGGGGTTGGGGACGGCTATCTTGCAAAGCGCAGCTCTCCTCAGCATCAGCAGAACAGCAGGTACCGACACAGGGTACGGAATGCAATGGCGTATACACTTCTGGTTACTGGTGTCGGTACCTGCTGTTCTGCTGGTGCTGATGAGAGAGCTGCGCTTTGCAGGATAGCCGTCCCCAACCCCCCGCCCCCTCCCACACGCCCCGCCTCCCAATCAGCCCACGCCCCCAACCAAACTGTGATCGCGTAGGCACCGTGCGACGTATGAGGCACTCACCCCACCCACCACAGTTCTGAAAAAATCTCCATTGTGTTCTGCTGCCGTGGGGTAAAAACATTGGTGGGGTAGCAACATTGGTGGGTTAAAAACATTGGTGGGGTAAAAACTAAGGTGGATTTTAGGATTTTTTGGAGCTAAGGTGGGTTTTTACCCCACCAATGTTTGTTGGATGACTGTATTCCTTTTTGGAGTTGTGCTAACAACGCAGGAAACTTTGCCCTGCAGATCATGCCGGACACACCCGCAGCAGGCGTGTGGGGTTGTTCTCGCGATCGACGAATACCTGCTGGTTCTTCTCTCCTTACTGATTTGCAGACGGAAAGCTTCTGCTTCCCTGCCTTCCAACTCAGCACCACCTGACCCCTGCTCGGTTGGAGGCAGCTGCGCGGTGCATCTGAGAAGACAACAGGATTGGCGCAGTGTTCCCTCCCTGTCGACGCATCCACACTCCCTTCTTTCCTCCCCCCTCACGAAGCCCCTCTTCTGGAGGTACACTTGGAGGCCTGCTGCTTTTGCTTATCGCCCCCACCATGACACACACAGCACACCGCCACCCTTCAGGAAGGTGTTTCGTGAAAGGTTAAACGGAACGAGCAACATGGATGTGTCAGTGCGTCATGCCAGGACCGGGCACAGCTGTGTCGTCGGTGTTCCGGAAGGCGGGACTGTGCTCAGCCTGAAGGTGGATGCGCTGGAGAAGATGTTTGCGGGTTCCATCAACGCATCCTGTGAGGCTGCATGCCTGGCAGCACACCTCGAAGGGTGTGAGGAGGAGCTGGACGACGCACATTGCGTTGCCGACACGGGTCTGGAGGACGGGGGTGCTGTCCAGTTGGTGTCCCGCTGGCCCATCGTCAAGGCGCCCGCAGTCTACTCACCTGCGCATGGCGGCGACATATGGCGCATCACACTGTCGAGGTGTGGGACGCTGTGTGCTGTGGGTGACTACCGAGGGCGCATCACTGTGTTCGACACCAGCACCGCTGATGTGGTGGCGGACTTATCACACAGCATCTGCGATATTAATGCCACTGTGTTCTCAGTCTGTGGGACATGGTTGGCGACATGCTCTTATGAGGGCACCATCTGTGTGTGGCTCACAGCAACATGGGAGCAGGTGTGCATGCTGGACCACAGCAATACCGAGGTGTGCAGTGCAGCGTGGACACACTGCCGGCGTCTGGTGTCCGGAGACTCCGAAGGCAACCTGCGTGTGTGGGACTTGAAGGGCACACCGAGCGCCACAGTGCTGGAGGGTCACAGCGAGGATATTATCAGCATTGCTGTGTCGGGCACGAGGATCTTCAGCGGATCATACGAGAACAGCATCCGTGTGTGGGATATCAGCACCCTCACACGCACACACACCCTTGATGAGCACATCGCCGGGCTGACCGCCAGCGCAATGACCAACGACGGGAAGCACCTGCTGACCTGCTCCCTGAACAGGTCACTCAAGGTGACAGCAGCTGCACTGCCACACACAACCAGAGAAACAAAAACAGATTGCCCCCTCCCCCCTACCCACACCCACGACACTGCGAGGGAAGAGAGCCCCGCCGAGGCGACGCAGCGCCAGAAGCGGCCCGCATACGAGGGTCATTTGGGGAAACCCAGAAGGCTCGCGTAGGAGTGCCTCACAGAGGACTGATCCTCGCCTGTACCGAGTCCCTTGTAGTGTAACACGAAGAGGGGCGACCACCAAACCCAAAACAAAGCAAAACAACAAAACAAAAACAAAACGACACGGTGCAGGTCGCAAAAAAAAAAAAAAAGGTGTGGTGCACCCAGGGCTAATCCTAACTTCATACCCAAACCCAGGGGTCAGGAATTCCCAGATTTCTCCTGTTTAGCGCGTTTTTTTTACCTCTGTTTGGCGCGTTTTTTTACCACTGGGAGCCCCATGCAGGAACAGGTGAAATTTTTGGGCCTGTGTGGGAAAAAACATACTCGTGGAAACCGCTGTCGCGAATCGTTACACTGCGACCAGAGAAAGTCCGAAAAACTGGAGGTGCGGTCTCCCAGCGAGGGGTGAGGTCGAGACATATTTATGGGAAAATGGGTGGACCAGGTGTTTCTCGTGGGGGATGACGTCTTTATGATGAATCCTCTGGACACCCGCCCCTTTTCCTGTTTATTCCCAGCTGAACCCCCCAAACCCGCTACACGGGTTAGCCAAACCAGGTTTTCTTGCAGGTAACATCCAAACGCTCACCACCGTGGCCTCCGGCGGCTGGGGGGCTCCGCCCCCCAGACCCCCCCGTGGCGTATGCCTGTCCAGGACCCAAGTCCTTTCGAGTCACATGCAACAAGCCTTGCAGTGTTCCTCTATCCCGGTCCGTCTGGGGCTATACGAAAGGTGGGCAGATGTGCCTGAGCCGCAGCGCCTCCCCGTCAAAACCTTTGCCTTTGAGTGGTGCATCGACGGAGGCGTGACGAGACGAGAGCGGAACAGTCCAAAAACGCACATTTTCGTGCATCTTTCTGGACACCGTGGGTGTGCCCCTCCATGAAAACCACCCACAAACAGGGATCCCTGTTTAGCGCGTTTTTTTGACACCCAAAACTGGATTTTGGCCCCGACCCCCCCCGGATTTAGGATTAGCCCTGGGTGCACCACCACCCTCAGCTGCCTGCGTACTGTGCAACTGACCTGTGCCCCCAATTCAATTGCTGTGTCACAGCCAGGTGATGTCGTTGCAGTGGTGATTCCTTTTAAGTTTACTCACACCACCGCTCTGTACCGCCTCAGCACAGGAGAGTGTCTGGGGAATATGGACTCGCGGGGTGACGACGTTGCACTCAGCCCTTGCGGCAGGTGGGTCTTCACACCATCGAACAAAACCTCTGTCTCGGTAGATGCTGTGTCTTCCGTTTCACCCTGAGTTCTTGTGACTTGTAACCCATTTCCCTGCCGTGCTTGCCTTTTTTTACTGTGAGCGGAAAGTGCCACACACTGTTGATCAAACCATTCAGCAACCGCACACACCCTGCTGCCTTGTGTTACGAGTTGTGGAGGTATCAACGCATCAACATGTCGAAGAAGAGGAGGAAGAAGGTGTGTGTGACATGACACAGCGGCACTTCTAACCCAGCGCCCCGCCCCTCCCCTTTGTGCACTTGTGTACTTCCTTTCTGTCGCCACACTCGTTCTGGCACTGCGCCACCGACCAATCCGGAGCTACCCACGTGAAGACCCGCCGCCCCCTCCCAGCCCCCAGAGAAGCATCCGCACCACCACCTCCTTGCATGCGTGTTGCCGTACACCCCACCCCAGCGGCGTGCACCCAGCATCGCCACCACCAGCAACCCGCACCACAGGGGGGAGTGGGGCTGCTCGAGCATGGCTGAGGCTGAGGCAGCGGAAGCGCTTCCCACGCTCGATGTGGAGAAGCATGCGAAGTACATCGAGGCTCTGGACAGGCAGGTGGACACCTTCGAGTATTGGGTGACGGAGCACATCCGCATCAGCGGCGCCTACTGGGGGCTCAGTGCGATGTTCCTGCTCGGGAAGCAGGACATGATGGCAAAAGAAGGGATCGTGAAGCACGTGGCGCAGTGCCAGCACGGGTGCGGTGGGTTTGGGGGCAACATCGGGCACGACCCGCACCTCGTGTACACGCTGTCGGCGGTGCAGATCCTCATCCTGTACGACAGCCTCGATGTGATTGATGTCGAAGCAGTCGTGCGATGTATGCAGCAGCTCTGTCCTGTGCTCTTGCTGTGTGTCGAACTGTGCCACCCCACAGCCCAGTGGTGAGGCAGGCCCCTTCTCACTGTTTTTTTGCGGGTTCATGCACTTCTGAGCGAAGGCCCCCAAAATAACAGATGTCGCGCTCTCTGGTGGTCGACGTCAAAAAGAAGCGGGCCACCATTGCACCGTTGTGTCCCACACCACCCCACCCCCACCCTTACCTATCACCCCCACCCACAGACGTGAAGAGCAACCAGCTGCCCGGGGGTGCGTTCCGCGGGGACGAGTGGGGCGAGGTGGACCACCGGTTCACCTACTGCGCGTTCAACTGCCTGACGCTGCTGGGGCGCCTGCAGGAGATCGACGTGGAGGCGTCTGTGCAGTATGTGCTGCGCAGCGTCAACTGGGACGGGGGCTTCGGTGTCGCCCCTGGGCACGAGTCGCATGCGGCGTACGTCTTCTGCTGTGTGGGCGTGCTGGCCATCGCACAGCGACTCGACGACATCAACAGAGACAAGCTCGCGTGGTGGCTGTGCGAGCGGCAAGTCGCGGATGGCGGGCTCAACGGACGCCCCGAGAAGCACTCCGACGTGTGCTACTCGTGGTGGGTCATCTCCGCAATGGCGATGCTCGGGCGCCTGCACTGGATAGACAAGGATGCCCTGATCGCATTCATCCTGAAGTGCCAGGACCCCGACGGCGGCATCGCTGACAAACCCGGGAACATCGCAGACGTGTTCCACACCTTCTTCGGCATGGCGGGGCTGTCCCTCCTGGGCTTCGAAGGCGTGAAGCTGCATGACATCGAGCCGGTATGTCTTTTGCAAAAACACTGCACAACAGCCGGGTAAATTCACACCGGACGTGCGACCACCGTGATGCGCCGCCCTGACAAAACAAACGGCGAACCCTTCAGTGAATCACCAAAAATGGCAAACCCATTTGTGTTTCTGGGAGAGACTCAGAGTAGAGGATGGCAGGTTTTGCAGGATCTGAAAGAACGAGACCGGGGGGGGGGGGGGGGGGGGCTCCTCCCTGAGTCAACAAGGATCGCACCCAGTCACAGTCACACTGTCGCGCACACACACATTCACCACACACACACACACAGATCTTTGCGATGCCACCTGCGGTGCTGGAGCGCGTCGGTGTGACACTGCGAACGCCACCCTCCACGCACACCCCTCCCAAGGGCACACCTGGGTGCAAGGCGTAGATAGGGCAGGGGCAGGGTGTTTGCAGGTCTGCAGAGAGAGAGAACGGCCATCCTCAGGAGTGTATTTCTGCACAGACAGAGAGAGAAAGGCCATCCAGCTGTGCTGTCCTGCCCTGTGCTGCCCGCAGGGCAGTGCCCTTGTGTGGGCCAGCATGAGAGACGAGACGCGAGAGATGTAGCGTGTGCGGGGGGGGGGGGGGGGGGAGCGCTGTGGGCTGTGTCAGGTGGTGGGGGTTGTGTGAGAGTCTGCCACCCCCGAGGCAGGGCTAGCCACGCACACACACCCACACCCACACCTCCCCCAAGACGGGGCTGCTGCTAGATTTTTCTGACCCCAGCAAGGCCTTCGCGGGTGAGGGGTGGGGATGCACGGGATGGACAGGCCTTTCAAACCTGGGGGGGCACGTGTGGCGGTTACCCAACCCTCAACCCCGAACCCCCCTGCCCTCTGCCCCCCTCCCGGCGCACCATCTTTTGCTGGCGGCAGATTCTATATGTTGCATACTCGTGTGACTCACCACAGCAAACAGCGGGGGCCTTCGCTCAGAGCTGCAGGGAAGCGAAAGAAAAAATGAGCCGCCTCACAACACACTGGCTGTGAAGTGACACAGCTTGACACACAATGTGGCACAGGGCGAAGGCCCCCAGCGTGTTATCACTACCACTTATCCTTCGCACCCCCCCCCCCTAGCCTAGGCTAGGGCAGTGCTTGCAGAATACGCGTATTCTTCGAAAAACCCACAATCTGCATACGTGCATACGTATGCATACGCATACGGCTGGCAGGTCACCGGTGGAGGAGAGTGGGCCCGGTGCCTGTGCGCGTCCTGTCGTACTGTGGCCTAGGTTCTCAGTGCGCAGTGGGCCCATGTACCTTGTTTCGGCCCCTGGTACCTTGGGTCGGGGAAAGCCCATAAGTATGGGCCGGGCCCCACGGCCCGTTTGGCACATGCACCAAGGTACTTGGTACATGTACCTGGGCCTGGGTGGACCCAAAATCTGCTTTTCCCCCAACGGCCAAATCTGGCTCTCTGGGTGCGCATATGTCCCAACAATGTGCTGGCATCCCCACCACCGCACACTGCACACACCCCCACATTCTCCAGAGAACCTGAGCAGCTGGTCGCCAAAGTCATGGAAGTGTCTGTCCGTCATCGCGAGACCGGGGACAGCTGTGTTGTCGGTGTTCCGGAAGGCGGGACCGTGGTCGGGCTGAAGGCGGATGCGCTCAACAAGATGTCCCCTGGTTCTATCAACGCAGTCCGTGAGGCTGAAAACGTCGCAGCACACATCGAAGGGTGTGAGGAGGAGCTGGGCGATGCACAGCGCGTTGCCGACACGGGTCTGGAGGACGGGGGTGCTGTCCAGCTCGTCCCACGCTGGCCCAACGTCAAGGCTCCCGCAGTCTACTCATCGACGCACGGCGAGTACATCAACAAGTCCATCACACTGTCGAGGTGTGGGACGCTGTGTGCTGTGGGTTACCGCAACAACGGACACATCACTGTGTTTGACACCAGCACCGCTGCTGTGGTGGCGGACTTAACACACAGCATCTGCAATATTAATGCCACTGTGTTCTCAGTCTGTGGGACATGGTTGGCGACATGCTCGTATGAGGGCACCATCTGTGTGTGGCTCACAGCAACATGGGAGCAGGTGTGCATGCTGGACCACAGCAATACCGAGGTGTGCAGTGCAGCGTGGACACACTGCGGACGTCTGGTGTCCGGAGACTCCGAAGGCAAACTGCGTGTGTGGGACTTGAAGGGCACACCGAGCGCCACAGTGCTGGAGGGTCATAGCAGAGATATTATCAGCATTGCTGTGTCGGGCACGAGGATCTTCAGCGGATCATACGAGAACAGCATCCGTGTGTGGGACATCAGCACCCTCACACACACACACACTCTGGATGGCCACACTGAGTGGGTGACCGGCATCGCCCTGACTCAGGACGAGCAGCACCTGGTGTCGTGCTCTGCGGACGAGTCACTCAAGGTGTGGTGCACAGCCTCCCTCAGCTGCCTGCGTACTGTGCAGGTGGGCTCCACCCCCTTCCCGCCCTCCTCACTTGCTGTGTCACAGCCAGGTGATGTGGTTGCGGTGGAAATCGTGCCCACCATCGCACTGTACCGCCTCAGCACGGGTGAGTGTCTGGGGAAGTTGCACTCGGATCCTGGTGTTGCACTCAGCCTCTGCGGGAGGTGGGTCTTTACACCAACGAACGAGAACACTTCAGTCTCTGTGTGTGCTGTGTCTTCCGTTTCACCTTGAGTGCAGTCTCTCGTCACCCTGTTCACTGCATTCGGAATTCACCCCGGTACCGGTTCTCCCGTTTTTACCGTTGGTTTGCCGCACCGAGTGGCGGGTGTGGGGTGGTGTTGTCAGAGAAGACGAAGAAGAAGGACTTTTTGCTTTTGCTTCAGACGCGAGAACCGGGGAAAGAAAACAAGCCCGAAGGTCTTAGGGAGGGGGTTGGGGGGGGTTGGGCTGGGCTGGGGTGGGTGTGAGTTTCGCCGCTCTATAATCAGGTGCAGGCATCAACCCGAGGCAATGCACCAACCAAACACAGGTACGAGCGAAGTCTTCGACACGGTCCCGACAACGGTGTGATTCATCGGATTCTATAGGAGCAAGATCACCGAACCTTTGCCGAAAGGCTACCGAGAGCGAGTCCCCCCCCCTTAGCCATACTTGTCCCCCCATTATGGGGAGGCCCTTTTATGCGGGAAAATAGGGGGGGTTTATGGGGCAAATCCCCAGGGCGTTCGCTACTGGGCGAAGTTGGGCCAACTTCGCCTAAATATATAAATGTTCGGATATACTTCGCCCCAACTTCGCCCGGCAACTTCGCCCAAGGGGGCGAAGTTGGATAAAAAAATTCTGGGCTCGGCCCCCACCCCCCGAAGGGGGGTGGGTGGTGAAAGAGCCCACGGGATCACGAGGCTCAGGGGATGGGGAATGCTCGAAGAAGGGAGTGTCAGAAGGAGACCACAACGACCTTCCCCAAACCCTGCCGATCCACGCGTTTCGCTCATAAGCAAGGCTATTAGTGCCTTCGGAGGTACTAACAGCCTTGCCAGAAGTGCAGTGATCTGCCCTCTCAAGGAGAGGTAGCCAATGTGTACCTCCCGAGGGGGCGCGAAGCGCCCCCGAGGGGCGCCTCCCGACGGATAAAAAATTTTCCCGAATTCCCAAAACCCTAAATAAAACTTCGCCCACCCCACACGGGGTCGGTGGGCGATAGCGAACGCCCTGTCAAATCCCCCATAAAAAAATATGGGGGAAATATGGGGGGAATATGCGGGAAATATGCGGGAAAATTGGTCCAAAATCCAGAGTGTATAGGGCAGGGCTTCCCACAATCTTCATCCCTCCAAAAAGTCATGACGATTTTCTCCACAGAAAAAAAGGCTCTCAAAAAAAAATTTCCGCCGCGCGCTTCGCGCGCGGCGGCTTCGGCCATGATGCTCGGTGGGCCATGCGGCCGGGTCACAGGTTGCGCCACATCTTGCGGACGACTCCTCTTCATCTTCAGAGAGAGGGTAGTCCAGCAGCTCTGGGATGGCGGTCCGCTGCCTCTTCAGGTCGGGGGGCTGTGAGCGAGACCGCGACCGCGACCGCGAGCCAGAGGGCTGGGGCACTGGAGGCGCAGGGGCAGGACCCGGGGCAGATGCAGGAAGGACACGCTTGTTCCGCTTGTCGTCCTTTTCGATGAAGTCCAGGAGGGCTTTCTTCGACTGGTACGCCTTGGGGAGTTGAATGTGGCGGTACCGAGCCTGCTCAAGCAGGATGTCGCGGTCTTTCTGGAATGCCGAGTAATCCAGGCGGATCTTGGATGCGTCGACATTCCTTCTTGCACCGAAGCCAAAAGCCGCCAGTGACATGTTGTGGGAAGGGATATGGGGGTTGGATGAAACTGTGCGGGTGATGAGTGTAGATGGAACAGAAGGAGGGAGGCGGGTCGACCTGCGTGTGCAGTAGCAAACATCCAATTCCTGAACGATTTTGAGCCTTTCTTGCGACGTCGGATGGCGTCTCAGTGCTGGGCTCCTTCCGTGCGGAAACCTTTCATGCAACAAGCTGTATGCCTGGTAGAACCAGGCCAAACCGGGAAGCCCAAAAATGAGGAAAATCCTCAGCCCCCCAAATTTTTTTTACGCACACTAAGCAGTGCTCGCAGGATCCTCCGGGTGCCGGAGGAAAACCAAAATCCAGATTTAGGGCCGTTTTTTTCCCCTCAAAGGGCCCACGTGCAGGGTAGTAGGGTGACCTCTCCGATTTTCCAAAACTGCTGATTTACTGGTTTGGGGGACGGTCGCCGGCAGACCGTTGAAATGCCCGTGTTAGCAAGGCACACTCACGTTTCAGGTATCGTGTACCTCCCAGGTGGGGAAGTCCGACCTCCTGTCCGATGTCAGCCAGGCTTCGAAGAAGCGCTTCATGGATGTGGTGCTGACCTCCTACGCTGCACTGTATCCGGGGACAGACGGGCACACGCTACATCGGGGGTCTGGGGGGCGGAGCCCCCCAGCCGCCGGAGGCCACGGTAGCGAACATCTGTTCGTGTGGGCGTACAGATTCTGTGTGAGTTGGCTGCATCCTCTCCCCTGAGGCGACTGGAGTGGTTGGATCCCCCGACCTGATGGGATTCGAAGGACTTGAGTACGAGACATACTCCACAGACCGTGCTCTAAGACCAGGCACATGCCACAGGGGGGTCTGGGGGGCGGAGTCCCCCAGCCGCCGGAGGCCACGGTAGTGAACGTCTGGCTGTTGGCTGCAAAAAAACGGGAAAAGGGTGGGTGTCAGGAGGACATATATGCTCATCCCCCACACAGGCCGGAAAAAAACACTGGATTTCAGACACAACCTGCATAACGAGTGAAGGGTGATCATTCTTGTGCTCCCTTCAAATTCGATTTCACTACCCCCCCTCCATCCCTCCAGGCTCAGGGCTGTGAACTGCAGCCTGGAGGAAAACCCCCTTTTCCTCCGGAGGAAAAATTCACTTTTCCTACCCTTGTGGAAGCCGGACCTTGTTGTGGGGAGAAATCGGCCAAGTGAGGTTCGGGTTGTCTCTTGTGCGAAATTCTGACAATAAAGCTCAAGTAATCAAATGCCATGACCCCAACCACAAACCCACCCCCCTGCCTTCTGCCCCCCACCCCTGTGCAGAACCGCTAGTGATATCGGCTGGCAGAAAAAACACACACAAACCCCCCCCCCCCCCCCCCCCCCGCGTGTCGAGTGACCTTACCTGTCTGAAGTACAGAAAATGTGTCGGGTTGGGTGACCCCCGAGAAAAAAACGCGAAAATTTCGACCCGAGTTTGACCACAGTTTCAGACCCCCCATCTTCCGGATCCTGACCCCCGCAAGAATGGGGGGTCGGGATATAGCCCCGACCCCCTCCGGCCCCCGAAAAATGGGGGGTCGGGGGGGGGGTCGGATTCCGACCCCCGAGGTTCCGACCCCCCTTTTCTCAAGGAGCCACATCCGCATTTCATTTCGCGTAGATTCCGTCTGGCTCTTGACTCATCCTCATCCCCCACTAGAAACACGCCTGCCTGTGGTCACGGAAAATGTGAAAAAACTGGCCCAAAATACAGCAGCAGTCTCTCGAGTCTTCCTTTCAGATGATTTTGCATTGATCGCTTCCACCTTTTTTTTTCTCGCTGGCGCTAGTGATATCGGCTGGCAGAAACAACACCTCACCCTTGTCACCAGGGGGGATAAAATCCAACTTGCTGCCTTCACGTGGCGCCCCCTGTGATTACCCTCCTCCGAGGGGAAACTAAAGCAAGCTCTGGTAACTCTTTTTCCGCTGTGTGCCCTGTTTCATATATGCGGAGGGGCCCTTTCTGCACGGCTTTGGTTTTATTGATGTTGTGGTGTGCGTGGTTTATTTTCCCTTTTTTTGTTGTTTTCGCAGCATTTTATGCTGTCGGGTGAGCTTCCGCCCCATGGGAGGCGCTCCTTCCGGCTTGCGCTGCCCACCCATCCCACCCCCGTCCCCTTCCCACATTCTTTCTTTTCTTTTAGGGGAGACGTCCTCGCAGTGGCTGTTTGGCCTGACGCGATTCCCCGCCTCAAAGCAGACCCACCTGGCAGCTACTCAAGGCACATGAGGAGTGAGAGGCGTCAACGGGCGCAACGCCCCTCCCTGCGGTCCGGCTTCCGCCACGTGGCTGACTCAAAGCAGCGAAGTGACCAACGGGAGCGACATGGAAAAAAAAACACACACAACCCCCCCCCCCTAGGCCCCCGGATGTCCTTGAGAAAAACTGTAATTTTTTTTGGAATATTCCGGTCTGGAGGTCAACAGTGCAAAACCGCCCCCAGACCCACCCCAGATATGAATTTCCGGAGGTTTTTACCCACTTTTGGGCCCACCAACCCTCATTTTTGGCCATTTTTTCGCTTTTCTGGGGTGAATCCTGTGCAGGGTGGTTGCAGGGCCATTTTGGGGCAAAAATGTGCGTTGTAACGCACTTCTACTGGTCCTAGAGTCCCTGGATGGTATACAATGTACCCCAGGGATGCCTAGGGTACGTTTTGCACCCGAAAACCACCCAAAATGGGGTCTAGTTGCCCTAATTTTGACTTTTTTCCCTAAAATTGGGACTTTTACCCCACACGGGCGAATCCCCCATTTTTCACAGTTTTTTCAAAAAATTGGACCGAATTTAGGCAATTCGGTGTCGAAAACCTGTTCCAACAGGCCCGTACACCCCTTTTAGGGCTTACCCAGTGGTTTCTGGGTGGTTATAGGGTTGCAGGGTGCCTACAACACGGTTGCAGGGTGTGTGCAGGGTCCTACAACATCGTTGCAGGGTCCTTTTTTTTGGGTAAAAAACGCATTTTCACGTGCTTCTACTGGTCCTTGAGGCCCTGGATGGTATACAATGTACCCCAGGGATGTCTAGGGTACGTTTTGCACCCGAAAAACACCCAAAATGGGGTCTAGTTGCCCTAATTTTGACTTTTTTTCATGAAAATTGGGACTTTTACCCCACACGGGCGAATCCCCCGTTCTTCACAGTTTTTTCAAAATATCGGACCGAATTTGGGCAATTCGGTGTCGAAAACCTGTTCCAACAGGCCCGTACACCCCTTTTAGGGCAGACCCAGTGGTTTCTGGGTGGTTATAGGGTTGTAGGGTGCCTCCAACATGGTTGCAGGGTGTGTGCAGGGTGGTTGCAGGGTCCTTTTTTTGGGTAAAAAAACGCATTTTCACGTGCTTCTACTGGTCCTAGAGGCCCTGGATGGTATACAATGTGCCCCAGGGATGTCTAGGGTACGTTTTTCACCCGAAAACCACCCAAAATGGGGTCTAGTTGCCCCGATTTTGACATTTTTTCATGAAAATCGGGGTTTTGCCCAAAATGGGCAAAACCCCCTTTTTTCACCGAATATTCAAAAATTCGGACCGAGAAAGGGCAACTAAGTGTGAAAAACCGGTTTCATTGGGTCCCCAGACATATTTTTGAGGCGGGTACACCCATTCCAGGTGCCAATAGCCCGTGTTTGGGGTTGGAAAAAATTTTATTACAAAATTTTCCCGTACATCCGGGGGCCTAACCCCCCCCCCCCTAGGGCAGTGGTGGCTGCGTACGCGTACGCAGCGTGATTTTCAAAAAGTGCGTACGGCGTACGCGTACGCGTACGCGTACGGCGCTGCGTACGGCAGTCTATGAAGCACAGGAGACGGCCATGGCCGCACACCAAATCCGACAGTCGAACTCAGGTGTACCAGGGGCAGCCTTCGAGCCTTCCAGTCGGAAGTGGTACCTTTTGCAGTATGCTTGCGGGTGTACTTGCAGGTGTTGCGAGATATTCGCCACGTGCGCGGCAAGGAACCATCTGTGAAAGGCAGGGACAAAGGCCAGGTCCCAGCCACCCGCTGGGTGGCCTACTGTGTGCTGAGAGACCTGGAAGACCAGCCGTACGCAAAATCTGCGTACGCGTACGCAGCGCGATTTTCAGAAAGTGCGTACGGCGTACGCGTACGCGTACCGTACGGCCGTACGCTGCCACCACTGCCCTAGGGGGGGGTCACTGCTAAGGAAAAGTGGTAGACAAACAGCAATTTTTCCGACACCCCCATTCCGACCCCCGGAGAGCCTATTTTTGGGTAGCTGTTGGCCGATATGTGGTGGAAAACAGGTTTTAGGCCCATTTCGGTGATTTTTGACACCCGGGAAGGCATTTTTCGCCCATTTTTTATTTTCCTACCAGAACTTGTACCTCGGGGTAGTAGCGTGGCTTCGTCATTTTTTGACTACAACCACTGGGAAGAGGCATTGTATCAAGTTCCGCATACATATCGTCCAGGAGGTTCTCCTGGAGCTCAAGTATGGTGAATTCATCCTGGTGGAGCCCGCTCTCCTCGGCGCGATCCATCAATTCAGCACCCCGTTTCCTTCCCAGGAAGCTGCGGATCTCGCCCTGTTTGTGGGCCAAGTATCTCCCGGAACGCTTCCTGGGCAGTTGTCTGGGGACGCGGTCGCTTCGCAAATGCGCGCACATCCTCTGCCGAGGGTACAGGGGGATTTCCCCACCTCAATATTCACTATTCCGCTTGCGGTGACCTGTGCGAGTGCAGTCACCGTTGAGGCTGTACACTGAAAGCGGCTGATCAGCTGTACTGTCATTGACGAGAGGAGTCCCTCCAGCCAGTCGTGCACCACACCTGTTTGAATTCGATCCACACCGACCTCGGCTCACGTCAGCACTAGGGTGCGAGCGCTGCAGTGGAGTATATGTTCGTACAGGGGCAACCGTGCCACCTGTGCTGCACCTTCACCATGGTGTGCTTCCGGTACAACAACCGGTAGGTACCTTCTTGTGCGATATCTGCGACCTGCAGCACCGCTATCTCACAGCAGGGCTTGCACCGCTGTTCCGATAGACTCCACAGGAACCTCTCGGCAGCTTTGAAGGGTGGAACAGAGCTTTTCTTGGCCCATTGCATGTTGATCACGATGAGACCTTGCCCACCGGGGGTGGGCTCGGTACAAGTTGTGGTATGGAAAATTAGGATGGGGTCTGAGAGGGTAACAAGGCCACAGATCATGTTGTAGTGGGGGTATTTCCGGGTTCCGACATATTCTGGACCGGTTTTTCATATTTTTTTGGCCCAAAAATGACCTCCGAGGGAAAGTGGAATTTTGGGGTTTGTCCCCCCCAGTGACCCCCCCCTAACCCCCCCCCCCCCCCCGCGTGTCGAGTGACCTTACCTGTCTGAAGTACAGAAAATGTGTCGGGTTGGGTGGAGCATACACACACACACACACAAGCCCTCAAGACTCTTGAAGCGGCCTGACTATTTAGTGTCTTCGTCGCAGCAAGGGGGCGATATATACCACCCTTTTTATTGATTTCACGTGTCAGTGTTTGACTTTTTCGCAACTTCATTTCTTCCTTTTCTCCCTCTCCAACCCCACCCGTGACACCACCAGGGTTTAGCTAGCCCTGGTCCGATTATCCCCGGTTCTTCGCTGAAGAGACGCGGCCGGGGGGAGGGGTACGAAGAGTACGCGTCGAAACCGGTGTCACGTCGTGTTGGGGAATCCTTCGGGAGTGCGATACTGAAGGGGAGGTGCTACTGCCCGTGCAGGGCGACACCGCCTTAAAACTTCATAACCACACACAAACCCTCTATTCCCCCAGGCCTGATGAGCAATCCCCCCTGCCTCATGTTGTGACTTCCTTTCTACCTTGCACAAAACATCCCATTTGCCCCTTTTCTTCCTTCGAAAGTGTTGTGACTACCCCCCCTTCCCCACCCCTCGGGAGTGCCACTCCTCTGGTGGTTAAAAGTGACCCGCCGTTGTGCCTTCGGCATCTGTTGCGTGTGCCGTCGTATTCTTCCTATGCACTAGTTATAGCTATCCGGGGGCGGCCTGCTGTCGCACCAGTGGGCTGCCCCACCTCTGCACCCTCGGTTTTTAAGATGTTCACCACAGCGGAGAATGATCCCCTTCTCTGTGGCGATCGAGCCAAGCTGGACGAGGTTCGCCTTCGGGCGAAGGTCATGTGGGCGGACAAAAGGTGCCTGCTCCTGAGACTCATCAGCAACCTGTTTCTTCCTTCAAGCCCTCAAGACTCTTGAAGCGGCCTGACTATTTAGTGTCTTCGTCGCAGCAAGGGGGCGATATATACCACCCTTTTTATTGATTTCACGTGTCAGTGTTTGACTTTTTCGCAACTTCATTTCTTCCTTTTTCTCCCTCTCCAACCCCACCCGTGACACCACCAGGGTTTAGCTAGCCCTGGTCCGATTATCCCCGGTTCTTCGCTGAAGAGACGCGGCCGGGGGGAGGGGTACGAAGAGTACGCGTCGAAACCGGTGTCACGTCGTGTTGGGGAATCCTTCGGGAGTGCGATACTGAAGGGGAGGTGCTACTGCCCGTGCAGGGCGACACCGCCTTAAAACTTTATAACCACACACACATACACATATGTTCACACAACACAGGGCAAACCGCACAAACGTGTTCACACATCCGGCATCCTATGCGAAATACCCGCCGCTCCCCGGGAGCTGTTGCGGGAACCATCTGCTCCTCCGACCCAGCGAGACTCTTGCCGTATTTTCTCTACACGGTGGACTCCAGCCACCCTAGCGGGAGTCTGAGAGGGTGTCTTTTTCTGCAGTATGTACTGGAGACTCCCGCTAGCGGGAGTCTATTTTCCAGCTAATTTAGGCTAAAGACTCCCGCTAGCGGGAGTCCGAGACTCCCGCTAGTTGAGACTCCCGAAAAGGGTTACCCTACCCCCGCTGGAGTCCACCGTGTACCACACGGGGTGTGTTTTACCAAAAAAACTGACCCCCCCCGGGCCCGGCGGGGGGGGTCAGAATTTTCGGGAAAATCTCGGGGGGGGGTCATTGACCCCCCCCCCCCGACCCCCCTGGAAAAACCCCTGGACAACCCACGACCCCAACACCACCGCCTCCTTGCAGAACAGAGCCCTTCTGTGCACGACACGATGAAGCGTCTGTTGCGTGGCGCGCAAGCTGTCAAGCAGAAGGCGGGTGTGTCGCACGGCACACACGACGAGGCATACGATGAGCTCGAGAAGGAGCTGCAGCGCCTCCAGAAGACGGCCCGCGAGCTGCCCAAGGTGATCGCAGGCCTGGCGGAAGGGATGAAGGGGATGTGGAAGCACTACACCAAGATGACGGCAGAGCTGGCAAAGGTGACGCAGTCCCTCGAGCTCTCCCCCACCTGCAACGAGATGACGCAGAAGCTGGAGTGCATCGGGGCCGAGTGCGAGGTGCCCCTCCTCGAGAAGCTGCAGGACGACCTCAACAGCAGCGCCATTGCCGTGCTGCGGAAGCTGGAGAGCGACATCAAGTCGCTGGAGCACGTGCGCGAGGAGCGCGGGAAGCGCCGCCTCGACTACGATGCTGTGAAGGAGAAGACCGTCAAGCGTGAGGCGGAGCTGACGAAGAAGCGCAAAGAGCTGGAGTCGGACAGCACCCTGAAGGGGTGGAAGATCGACGTCGAGACTGCGGAGAAGGCGTACGAGGTGAGCAACCAGCGCAGCATCGAGGAGATGACGAAGGTTGCCAGTGTGAAGGACGACGTCTTCAAAATGACAGCCTACAACGTGTCGACCTTCGTGGGTGAGTACATGCAGAAGGCGGGTGAGATGATGCTGCAGGTGAAGCTGATTTTCGAGCTTGCGCAGAACGGCGGCGGTGTGTACTCCAAACAGGACATGCCGCAGCCGGCATCGCCTCCTCCCGCTGCTGCTGCTGCGGCTTCGCCTGTTGCGGAAACTGCTTCCGCTGCCGACACGGCTGCACCCAGCACACCCCCGAAGCCTGCGGCGCTGCATGCCGACGCACAGCCCGCCGCAACCCCCGCCGCCCCTCAGCCGACACCGCCCAGCCGGCAGAGCCCCCCGACGGAGTCCGTCGCAGCGGCTGTGGGTTCGCCTGTCGGGTCCCCCGCAACCCTCTCCACCTCGTCGCCTGCAGCGCTGGGCAGCATGCCGCCGCCCCTTGGCGAGGTGCCGCCACCCATCGCAGCCGCGCCTGCCCTTTCGTCTGTGCCGCCCCCCGTGCCGAGCAGCGGCGTGATGGCGTACGCAGATGTGATGAAGGTCGATGATGAACGTATGTCGGAGCACGTTTGGTTGTGGTGTCGTGACATTTTCTGCTTCGCGCAAACCGGCAAATGTTTGGGTTTTTGTTCTCTCCCGCGTGGCGGGGTGGGGTGTGGTGCGGAGCGATTCAACATGCAGCTCACCCCCCTCCCCTCCCCTCCCCTCCCCTCCCCTCCCCTCCCCTCCCCTCCCCTCCCCTCCCCTCCCCTCCCCTCCCCTCCCCTCCCCTCCCCTACTGTTCTTTTCCGCATTGCTTGGATGGAAGTCAGCAGAAGCCCACCACACACCCCCTCCCCCCTCACAGCATCGTCGCCCATCGACACCTCGAGCGCGCCAAAGCAGCCTGCCGTTGAGACCCCCCCGACACCTGTGCTGCAGGAGGCTCCGCAGCAGCAGCAACAGGAAGAGGCACCGAGCGCCGCCGCCGCCGCCACCCCTGCGCCCCCCGCCGCCGAATCGGCAGCGCCTGAAGCCGCCGAGAAGCAGGCAGAGGCGGCTGCAGCTCCGGTGGCCGAGACACAGCAGCAGGAGCCGGAGCCGGAGGTTCCTGTTGCTGCTGCAGTGCCTCCGGAGAAGGCGCAGGAGGTGGCGGAGGTGCCGCCCACCACCTCGGCAGAAGCCGCACCGGCTGCTGAAGCGGCGCCTGCCGCTGATGCAGTTCAGCAGGAGGGTGCCGCTGCAGTGCAGCAGCAGGCAGAGGCACCTGACAAGACAGAGGCAGAGTCATAGGAAGGCTGGCAGTGAAGGGCAGGGGGTGTGGGCAGTGAGCAGTGTGTGTAACACGCGGTGGTGTATATCACAGCACGGTGGGATGCGATGCTCTCGCGGGTGTGTTCTGCGCGACTCTCTGGGGTGGGGGGTTTTTCTTTTGCAAAAGAAAGAGCTGGGCGTGCCGCAAGTGTGTTTTGTTTGTGAAATGGGGCGGGGGGGGGGGGGGGATATTTCACGCACGGCGCTGAAGTAACCACTGTTACAAGTGGTTTTACAAGTGGTTTACATGTAAAATTTTTTACATGTAAATTTACAAGTGGCACTTGTAAAATTACATGTGCCACTTGTAAATTTTACAAGTGGTACATGTAAAATTACATGTGCCACTTGTAAAATTACACGGTGGACTCCAGCGGGGGTAGGGTAACCCTTTTCGGGAGTCTCAACTAGGGGGAGTCCAACTCCCGCTAGCGGGAGTCTATACTCCCCCTAGCGGGAGTCTTTTCACCTATTTTCACTCATTTTTCCCATGATACCTATGCAATGTGGCACTCGTCACTGAAGTACAGCCACACCAAACGAAACGGACGTTTCCACCCATCCCAGCTCGCAGACCTGATTCACAAAAATGGGGAAGACGACAACGAAGCCGGCAGCGAAGCCGGCGGCAAAGTCGATTAAGAAGAAGAAGAGCGCAGAGAGTCCCGAGGCTGCGGAGGCGACGAACATTGTGCATGATTTTTGCACGGCCTTCCCTGTTAAAAAAGGGGGCAGTGTGCTGACACTGGGATCCATTAGAAGGCTCCTAGCAACGGTGTTGAGCAAGGAGCTCCACCAGCACAGCACCCAGGTGGCCAACGCAATCATCGCCATGTCTTCCCTGACATGGATAAGTTCGCTGTCAGGGAAGTCGCAACGATGCGGAAGGAGGGCGCTCTCCGTCATATACAAGGTGGAGGCGAAGTATGGCAAGGTGCAGGATACAAACGTGTCGTCGGGGGCAGCCTGAAGCCGCGAATGATCGCGACACGGGCGAACGGCTTGGCACCGTGGGTCTGGATAGATGCTGGAGTTCGGCCGGGTGAAACCGGAAGTCGCAGCAAAATTTGCCCCCCCAGATTTCTTCCTCAAACCCACCCGTGGGCTGATCCGGCCTTGCACGGTGGACTCCAGCGGGGGTAGGGTACCACTACCGGGTTTAACCCTTTTCGGGAGTCTCAACTAGGGGGAGTCCAACTCCCGCTAGCGGGAGTATAGATCAGCAGTGGGCAACAATGAGGCGATGCGGGGGGCGAGGGCACCGATGCTCACTGTGCGACATCCCAGAAGAACGCTGGTATCAACAGGTGCATCGATACCCGCACCTGACTCTCTCTGAGATGAAAGAGGCTGGCTACCCCTCCCTCTTGGCAGGTGTGCTTCCCAATGCCCGCTACGTCACCCCAGCACTCCATGACTGCAAGGGGCTCGCCATGCGGCTGATCAGGGTACTGGATGACAGGGGTGGAGCTTGGGGGTTTTTTCGGGTCAGCTGACCTGATTTTCTGCAGGCCCTCACAAAAAATCAGGTCAGGGCAGGGGATAAGATAGGTCTGGTTTTCCGGTTTTCAAAACCAGGGTTTCCCGGTTCCCGGTTTTCAGGGGATAAGATAGGTCTGGTTTTCCGGTTTTCAAAACCAGGGTTTCCCGGTTTCCGGTTTTCTGGGAAAAAAAAAGGCCGATCGGATTTTCGCCGGTTTTTGGGGAACCTTTGTGACAGTCAACCAGTGGGACCATTAGCCAAAAAAATATGGAAAGTGACCCCATCGTGATCCGCACGGAGCTCAAACAGTCAAAAGAAAGCAGAGAAGCGGAGAAAAGGAGCCCAGCGGGACCCGGTGGGTGGTGATGTCCTCGTCATGCAGGTCTTCTCTGTTTGAAGTTTCGAGATACTCCGGTAGCTTGATCATTCCGACCGCACCGTACTCCTTCTGGGCGGCTTGCCGAGCGCATGCACTCAATCTCGTTGCGGTGCACACTGCCAAGGACCACCCTGTCATCCACGCAAGCTACGACCTTGTCTCGAGCACGTTTGCCTTGCTGGGGATGGCACATGCAAACTCCGATGTTTTCGGGAGTGCATGTCCGCTTTGGAGAGGATCGACGGATTCGGGTTCTGGCGGGACCGCGATTTGTGCAGTGTTGGAGACACCCGCTGGTGTTCGCATGAGCGCACGTTGTGCGCATCGTCTGACTGACTGCCTCAAGGGGGTGGTCATGCAACAAGCTCGACCATGAAGGTAGTTGCCCTTCGTGAGGCGTACCAGCAGAGCAGCACCCTCAGGGGGGTTTGTCCTGATGCGGGAGGTGATGCGAAGCCGCGCTCCGTCAGTACGTGGACGCATTGAAAGCTCAGTTCCGTCCCTTCGGGGAGCTGCGTGGAGCAACACGCCACTGCTGTTCGGCAGAGCCTGGTCCAGCCGTGTTGGGTGTGATTCTGAGAGGGTTTGCGCGGGTCGCGCGCGCCGAAGGCGCGCGCGAAAAATTTCAAAACCAGAAAAACCGGAAAACGGCGCCAGAAAAAAAGTCTATCTTATACCCTGGTCAGGGGTAAAAAGAAAAAAAAATATAGATTTTCGGGAAACCGGAAAAGTTGGCTCCTCGCCTTGGGGCCTCAAGGTGACCAGGAGGCGTTTCGTGAGCAAAGTGACCCCAGCGACATGAGCACAGGCCTCAAACAGTCACAATAGAGGACAAATGAAGCTGCCCAACCCGTACCGTGCAACAGACGTTTACTACCGTGGCCTCCGGTGGCTGGGGGGCTCCGCCCCCCAGACCCCCCTGTGGCATGTGCCTGTCTTGTACCCAAGCCCTTTACATCAGGGAATCTCAGTATCCTCAGGAGGACGCAGCCAACTCACACAGAATCCGTACGCCCGCAAGTCACAGATGTTCACTACCGTGGCCTCCGGCGGCTGGGAGCTCCGCCTCCCAGACCCCCCCTACGGCATGTGTTTGTCTTGTAACCAAGTCCTTGCGCGTCCGGGGCTGCATATCGGTTCCGGTACCTCGCGGGAGGCTGGGCCCGAGCACTGATCTCTGAGACGAACCGGGGGGGAACCCATAAGAAAAAATTGGCTGACCCGATCTGACCCGATCCAGCCCGCAACCCCATATTTCAAGCTCCACCCCTGCTGGATGAGACAACAAAAAAATATTCGACAAGACCTGTACAAACCTTGCACTGAATGTGTCGCAGCATGGGACAGGTGCTCAGTTCCGGAAGGTCGTGCTTGCCTGTCACAGGACACACCTACAAGGGCTTGTTCCGCTACCTCTTTGTCTCCCTTGCAGACCTCATGCATTTCCGGTATGCAGACATCCCCTGGCGCTTCTGGGGATGCAAGGATGAGTCAGCCCGGATTCCCTTCTTGCGTGCTCGGATCTCAGGGCATATATTTCACTGGTTGATGGAGCATGCCGAAAAGGGATCAACGCGCAATGCCTACGTACACAGTCTCCATCATTGGTGGGCTCCAGAAGATGCAGTGCCTCTGCAGAACAACGACGAATTTGAAGAAGCAGAGAACGGACATCGCAAGAAAGATGCCGTTACAATCGCCAGCTCCGCAACTTACGAGAGAGATCTTGCGATGGCAGAAGAGAAGCGGCGCGCATCGGGCATGCCTTGGAAGGTTGCGCACCTGTCGCAGGACGGGATCCTCGGGTATAGAGAAGTCATCCTGTGTCCGTGTCTGCACACCCGACACGCTCATAGATTGGCTGTGTATGTTCTTTGCACACAGTTGACACAGCTGCAGAAGGGGTTTGTGCACTGCAACACACAGGACTTCGTTGAACCCATCAGCGCGCCCTACTTCCTGTTCCGGTTCCCCGAAGGACACCGCAAATTATCGCTCTGCTTGTGCAAAATGCCAATCCCGCTGGGGGCGACTTTCACATCATTCGTGTCATCCGAGGCGACTTTGAGCACGCTTGACCAACGCGCACAGCAGGAGGGGGATGACAGTTCTGACGAAGAAGATGAGGCCTGCAGGATGGCTTGTCTTGCCCAAGGTGTAACACAACTACGACAGGCGATGGCCGCACTTTGACACCTCAAATTCTAACCGCTCACCTCCGCAGGTGTAGCCGCTACCAGGAGGATAGGTAGGTAGTCCAGAGTCCGGGGAAACTGACAGAAGCAAAACAAGCCCCTCCCCATCCCTCTTCCACCATGATTTTACCCCCCACGCCAGTAGACTGTAACTATATCATGGGAAAAATGGATGAAAATAGGTGAAAAGACTCCCGCTAGGGGGAGTCAGACTCCCCCTAGCGGGAGTCTGGACTCCCGCTAGCGGGAGTCTTTGACACCCGCTCAGACTCCCGCTCCCAGACTCCCGCTAGGGCCGCTGGAGTCCACCGTGTACATGTAAATGACATGTGCCACTTGTTATTTACGAGCTTTCCTTACTGGGGGGGGGCAAATACAAGCATACATGCTAATACAAGCATACATGCGAATACAAGCATATTATGAAAATCCGGATTTAAATAAAATTTTCAGGCTAATAGAAGCATATATGCTTCTATTAGCCTGGTAGAAAATATTGGGTATTTTTGGGGTTTTTGGGGGGTTTTCCACCACAAAAATATAAATTTTTCTACCAGGCTAATACAAGCATGTATGCTTGTATTAGCCTGGTCAACAAAAATTGGGTTTTTAGTATGCTTGTATTCGCAGTATAACCATTTATAATTTTTCCAGAAAGCCCCGCATTATGCGAGCTGGCACGCTTAATACAAGCATATATGCTTGTATTTGCCCCCCCCCAGTAACACTGGCGAGCTGTGTTGTTCCATTTGTTTATCCCCCGCGACCCCAGACCAGCACATGCCCTGCTGCACACACACACCCTCACTTACAAAAGGACCTTTGCACCTCCAACATGAGCAAGAGAACGGCAACCACAACACCGACGCGCAACAGCAAGCGGACGAAGAGCGGTGATCTGGGGAAGGAGGATGAGCGGCATGAAAGCCAGCTGCAGCAGCTTGTGGAGGACTTTGTGGCCCTGTACACCACCAGGAAGACGGGGGAGGTGTTAAAACACACGGTGTTGAAGGAGATGCTGCAGAAGGTGCTGGTGACCACCATCCCCCCCAAGACTGGAGTGATAACAAAGGTGCTGAAACACAAATACGATGCACTGGCTTCCTACAAGTCGCTGAAGGATGTTTCCGGCGACCTGTACACGGTTCGGATCGAAGGAAACCGTGAGATGGCCATCCACGGCATCGCGCTGAAGCCCTTCCCCACGCCAACGCAGAAGAAGTCGGAGGGTTTCGCGCGCCTCAAGCTGGTGGTGGAGGACCTGGACAGCATGGATATGGTCAAGATGTACAAGGCATCGGCACAAGCCTCCACATCCGAGACGCGTCCGAAGCATAAGGCAGTGGCGGCGGTGGCGGCGCTGCAGCACATCGTTGTGGGCGTGCACGACCAGGAGACCGGGCGCTACTATAGCGTCATCGTCGAGAATGGCTTCACCAAGCTGGTGACGGCGACGCTGGAAGGGGTGCAGGTCGACTACACCTTCTACAGGGACCGTCCTTCGGACCAGTGTGAGCCAGGTGAATACAGCGGCTCGCTCGTTGTGCCGCCTCCGCATTTTGTGGATTCAAGCAGAAATCGGTGAAATCATTCGACAACACAGGGCAGAGTTGGGCATGTCTCTGCGCGAATGTGAACGGCTGGGCTCACTCGTTCGCAGAGAGACAGGGATCTCGATGGGGCTTTCATACCCCCTCCTCGTAAAGCATGAAGCTCCCCTCCGGCTGATGACGCCCTCTCTGCTGGGGAACATGCGGGGGTGCCTCGAGTTTCTGCTGAGGGCTTTCCCATCCGCTCGGGTCGCCCCCCACCAACAGTCATGGTCACGGGTGATGGCTACACACCCGGTAGCCTTCAAGGAAAGAGCAGGCAGCGACTGGCAATCGCATTGACGGACGGGATCACCGCGTCCCGCTTTCTGACAGTGTGTGACCGCCACAAGCCCCTGTTCTACGAATGGTGGATGCTCCATGCCTTGGGGCAGATTGTGGCAGTTCAGAAGGGGACCTTCACGAAGGGGCCTTGCTCCTTTTCCATCACCCAGTTCCGGCTTGGGGGTGACCACTTAGAGTTGTGGTCACTCTTCAAAGGTGTAGGTGGGACAGGGCATCGTTCTGCCTTCTGCCTTACAGGAATCGACGAGCGTTTGGAGTACCTGCATGACTGCCACCGCTGTAGTATCCAAGAGATGGATGCCGCAGGATCCACTTGTAGCATCGCTTCAAAATTCTCGAATCCTGTCTACACCGTGACGCCCCCCCTTCACGACACGAAAGGTGTCATGCGCCTCATTCTACGTACGCTGCCGGGATCAAAAGTGGTGGAGGAAACCATCCTTGGAAAAGTGGGCAAAAATTTCACTGGGAAGCACGCAAGAGAGATACTCGCTGCTTTGAAGGCCATCACCGTGGGGAATCAGCGGACATTGTGCTGCGCAATGCAATCGCTGATCTTCTTCCGCGACCAAGACATACCAGTGCGATACTTCTCAACAGGTTCCTGCCGCAAAGAGTTTCTATTCGCTGTGATCAGCTATCATGTGCTGATTGTCTTGTTGGAGTGGGCAAATCCCGGGATCACTCGCTCGGCATATGCTCATTCTCTCGAACACTGGTTTGATGAGCAGGATGCGCACAGGGTCACCGTCTCCGACGAGCTCTTCGAACAGGGCAACGGTGAGCGCAAGAGGTGGACACGTGGGGGATCCCCGCAGACGATGGAGCGTGATCTGCAGATCTATGAACTGAAACAGAAACACTTGACGGATGAAAATACCGTGCGCAAAGAGCCTCCACTGACTCCTACCATCGGCGAGCGGCCCCAAATATTATCTTACGATTCCATGCGCCTGTGCAGGTGTGTGATCACTCACAATGATACGTGGCTCAAGTATCATTAGCTGCTCGTCAATTGGTGGTCCGCTTGGACAAACTTGGCCTCGGGTCACATGTGCGCCGCAGAGATGGTCACGGACAAACATTTCAGGCAGAACCCGGCAACAACGGCGATGTTTTCCTGGTTTGCATCTGTGACGAAGAACCCTGGGAGGTGACGGAGGTGACGCCCCCTGCACAAGGAATCACCGACGGGGAGGAGGCTGGTGATGGCGGCAACCTTGCGAGTGACGGCAATAGCGGCGAGGCTGGTGATGATGATGATGATGGCGACGAGACATCCGCCACAGAAGAGTATAGCTGCGTTGTTTGCCCTGACAAGAGCTTCGCGCGGGTTTACGGGCTCTACGCCCACTACGACGGGCAACACCGGCCGAGGGCGCAGTGTGAATGTCGAGTGTCTTGCCCCTTGTGTGAGAAAACGGTGTTCAGAAGTGGACTTAGCCAACACGCCCTCTACGTCCACCAGGATGAGCTGGACATCACGACCTGCCCTGTGTGTCTGCAGGAGTTTGCTTCACAAGAACTGAGGGATAGGCACATGTCGGACGAACACCCTGCAGTCTGAAAAAATGAGACTCGTCGTCGGCACAAAATACAATCAGTCCACTCGATCCGATCTCGACAGCTGTTGCATTGCACTCCCACCGTTTGCTGGTCATTTCTCCCCCCTCCTTGCCACTCCGCTTGCCAAAAAACCTTCCCTCACAGTGTAGAGTATGAAGGAAACCGCGGAGATGACAAGTGGCACATGTCATTTACATGTAAAATTACAAGTACCACTTGTAAAAGTTACAAGTGGCACTTGTAATTTTACAAGTGGTACTTGTAATTTTACAAGTGGTACTTGTAACCATTTTTCACTTGTAATTTTACATGTAAAACCACTTGTAATGTAATTTACTTCAGCGCCGTGCGTGTGGGTGTGTGTGTGTGCCGCGCCACAAAGTGGCGCGTGGGTTGACACAGTGTGGACAGAGTAATGCAGAGACACAGCGAAAAAAAATCCCCTCAATTTAACAAAGAGTGTTGCGGGAGGGGGGGGGGGGAGCAGGACACCCCAACCGTGCAGGAGCAACCACCCCGCACACACTGCAGCACGCATACACACACGCACCGCTGCCCCCCCCCACCCACCCTCCCTGGGATACCCATGTGCCACACGCGTTGCACACGAAAAACTGCCCATTTCCAGACAACAGCCGATGATGCGGTTGCCTCTTCTGAGCGGCGTCACCCCCGTTGTCTGCGTGTATATTTTCGTCATGTCTCATTAACTTGTGTATTGTCGAGGGGTGGGGGGGGAACAGAGGCAGGTTTCGCGGGGTGCCCGTTTGTTGTGCATTGCATGTGCACAGCACACGGCATGACCTCCCCCCCCCCCCGGCAGTTCCTCATCACGAGCGTGCCATATATTTTTTGCGGATTTTTGGCCGCAAACAAGCAGCACGCCTGTCAACAAATGAAATGAAAGCAGAAGGAGAAAACGCTCCGGGAAGGGGAGGGGGAGGGGGAGGGGTACCCCCAAAGGACCCCCAGAAAGATCTGGGGGGAGGGCACATTCTATCACACGCCACGAACACAGTACGTGGCAGGCCGGTGCACAGAGGGTGGTTCCCACGGCCTGTGTACCTGCCCTGTTTTTGCCCCGCCCTCTGGGCCAGACCAACTAAGATTACTATACAAACAAGGAAACACCCACTAGTGTCGTCTGCCTGGAATGTACTCCTCCAGGTGCTCTTGATACTCGCTTCTGCCGAGGAGCGCAGTAGGTTCGAAACGAGATGGCATCAAGAGTGGGTCCACGTGGTGTCCTGTACATTCCGGTCATGCTGCGACACGTCGTCAAGAAGTGAAACAAACAAGGAACAAGAGGAAGATGCGACATACGGCAATTTTCCACGGTGCCTGGCCAGGCGAATCCGGAACAGCAGTCTGCTGTTATAGGCACTGCCAAAAAAATCATTCAAATCGTTCAAGGCGCAGCACTCTGTCTTCTGTGTATGCGCCACACAATAGGTTGGGGTGGGGTGTCGTGTGCATCAATGGGGGCAGAGCAGAGGTGAAGACGATTCATGTGTGGCACTGTGTGAGACAGTTGGTGGGGTCGTCTCGGTTCGCTCGGTGCCAAAAAAACAACAACAACACCAACAAAAAATGATTAACGCGTGCGTGTTGTGTGTCCTGTGTGTGATGTGATGTGTCTTGTATACTGGCATCCCTTTGTGTGGCAGCCCTTTCACTAACAGCCACCGCGGTGCCATTTGACCCCCACCCCGCCCCGCCCTTTAACCCGAAGCCTGTGAGCAGACAGTCACTCACAGCAATCATCCAAACGTGCTCTAAACACTAACCCACCCTCAGGTTTTGTGTGTCGAAGCGTCAACGCAACAATAAACAACATTGCTGAATGGTGTTGTGACTTTGTTGCATTGTTCTCTGAAACCCCACCCACCCCCCCCAAAAAAGGAAACGCGGTTCATTTCAGAAGAACTCGAAAAACGGTAGCCTTCGCACCCCTCTCGCAGAGGAGTTCTCCTTCAGGAGCCTGGCCAAGGAGACTAACACAATCCTTCAAAAATGCCCCCAAAAAGGCATTCAATGGCAATCCTGTGTGCTGCTGCGCGGGACAACTCGCAGTTCTTGAGGTGGGGGGGGGGGGGCAGGGAACACTGAAAGGGATACAACAAAAAAATCGAACCGAAATATAACGAAAAATATGAACGAACCGAACAGAAAAATGAAACAATATCATCGCACGCAACCCCCCAGCAAGAATTTCAAGACAATCAAACCTCGGAACGCGAACACCACACCGCATCGGGCTGTCACTGCTCTAGTCTACTCAGGGAGATGAACAGCAGGAGAGGCGTGGGCGGGGGGACATTCTTACCTGGTACCCTGTGTGCAGGAGCCTGTCACCGTTGCTCACCAATCACTGCACTAGATCCCCTCTGCTTGCCTGCACGGCGTGATTGTTTTGGAGCTGAAGCGACAGCGCAATCAACAAGAGTCGAATCCAGAAGAACAGGGGGGGAGGAGGCACTCCTGGGAGGGACTCTTTTGTGTCGAAATGGTGGCATCCGCTTCAAAAGATACGCCGTGTGTTTGGGCTCACTGGGACCGGTCCTGCCGCAGCACGAACTCATACAAACCAGAGAGGGCTTTCGCTGATCGTGCCGAAGAGGTGCGTTTTGCTACATTTTCTCCTAGGGGGTCTTCGCTACGGGGTGGTCGTCAGTGCGTTTTTCGTGCATTTCCAGTTGGCTGAAAACTGACGAAGATTGACGAATCATAACGACCAGCGAAGACCCCCCTAGTACAGTGAGAATGTCGCCGGAAAAAAACAGTGTCGCCGAAACTTGCTGAATAGCGAGAGCCCTGATCTTTTCTTGTCTCGCGATGCTTGAGGTGGTGCGGTTTTGGGAACCGAAGGTTTGTCTGCCCGAACGTTTTGGTGTTCCTCGTAGCTTTCGCCAACTCCTGTGTTCGGCAGACGCGCTGCGCCACGATCCCTTTCGGTGGCGAAGTGGTGCAGTCCCTCTCGGCCATTCATTGTTGTGTCTCACATAGGTTGCCACTGCCGTGTGTGTGTTGCTGTTGCACGAACAAAGCGGTGTTGGGGGAGGGCCGACCGTAGGATCTTTCATCAGGGGCAGCCACCCATGGCCGAAAAACCACGGGACCGTTGGGGTACATACTGTCCTTTCAGATCTCAAGTGCCTTCAAGTGAACTCTTCCCCAACAACACTACAGGGGGCTGCATCGCACGTCACAAGGCACAAGGCACGGTTTTGACGCCAAGTGGAGGTCGCCTCCTCCACCCCATGAAAAGTGAAACCCAGTTTGGGGGAGAAAATGAAAAAGCAAATTTACAGGAACGCTCCAGGGTTATTTGAACAATTGAGATCTTTGGCGCAGCGTCTCGAGTTCTTTTTATTGCAGCCCGCGAGGGTGCAGGGGGGGGGGTGCGTAGGGGGTGAGGGGCCTCAGTTTGCTCTGAGGTGCCTTACAGAAACCTCAGGACTCTCTCCTTCACTCGACACCCCCCGGTTCTTTTTCATCGGGTATCTCTTGCGTGTCGAAGCGTCACCCGCATCAACAACAATAAGCTTACTGAGACCAGAGAACAGCTGCTGCTGGGGAGGAGGTGAAGAGTTCTTTGTTGCGGGGGTGGGGGTGTAACACTGTTCTGGCTTATTTCGGGTGATAGACACATTGTGACCAAAGCCCTTTGTCTTTTTTTCCAATACACCCTGGATCGGCTGATGCAAAAGAAGGGGAGGGGAGGGCCTGCCTGTGGAAGCAAGCGTGTATTCACGCTGGCTTCAACACGCTAATCGCCTGTGTGTGTGAGAGGGTGGCGAATGACGTAACATTTGGCTTGCGGTGAAAGCCGACAAAAAGGTGGGTGCGCTGCTCAGGGGGGGGGGGGGGGGGAAGAGAGCGGGGTTGTGCACAGCTTGTGCACAACATGGGAGAGTCGCATCGTGAGCAGCGTGTGTTCGGTGTTGCTCTACACTACTATCCTTACAAAAAAAAGACAAGATTTCACGTGTGTTTCTGTGTGGCCTTTATACCTCTGATGCATGGACGGGCGGCGCGGGGTGGGTGGGCCGCTGATAGAACTCTCCCTCACGTCGGCCCGCAGCCCCGCCCCCTCCCCTCCCTCCCCTTCTACAAACGGGACTTCGAGAGGACAAAACATGTTGGGTCTGGACAGTCGCCGGACCCCCCCTGCCCCCCCGCCCACTAAACCCCCACCCCCCCACCGAGAGTTGTCGCACAAGCACATCGACATCTCTGTGCGTGCCACAACAAGACTCCAGCCTCGTGACCTTGCCACACAACCACACTCATCATCACACCCCCCGACCTTCCCAGGTGCTGGTGCTGGTTCAGTACGCACCATGGCGGTGCCGCAGGCAGCTGCCGATTCCAGTAAGCCTGTGACTGACACGGAGCACAAGGAGGCGATCTCTGCGGTCCAAAGGTACAAAGATGTGAAGGACTTGGAGAGTATGTCCCCGCCACCCCAGACACAACCCTGCATAACGAGTGAAGGGTGATCATTCTTGTGATTCCTTCCACTTCTATTTCACTCCCCCCCTCCCTCCTTTCCCCCGCAGAGGCGAAGCAGTGGGCGCACTACATGTGCCAGCGGCACCAGGCAACCAACCAATACGTGCGATCCGCCTACTGGGCCTACGAGCTGCAGGAGATGGCGAAGCAGGAGAGCAACGCCTCCGACGAGCAGATGTGGCGGAAGTGGCTCACCGACATGCAGCCCTTCGTCGACCGCGACCGCCAGAAGGGGCCCGACGGCGCCGCCACCGCCGCACCCCCCTCTGCGAAACCGGCCACCGCCACCCCCGCCGCCGCCGCCACCGCCACAGCCGCCACGCCGCAGCAGCCCGCAGCACCGCAGCCTGCAGGCCCTGCCCCGTCGCCCTCCCCTCCGCAGCCTCACATGGGCGCCCCTGGCCAGCAGTACGGCCTGCCCGCAGGGCAGCCGCAGCCACCGGCTGGCCCCTACGGCGCCCCGCCGCAGAACCCACCCCTGCCGCACGGCGCCCCGCCTCAGGGTGCCGGAGGGTACCCAGGCACAGGGTATGCTCCCCCGCCGGCGGGGGGCCCGCCCCCGCCGCATGCGGGGTACCCTCCGGGCTCGGCTGGTGGCGGGTACCCGGGGTATGCGCCGCCGCCGCAGCAGCCGCCGCCACAGCCGGTGCACGGAGGGGGGTACCCCGGGTCTGCGCCGCCGCCGCTGCAGCACCACCACCAGCAGCCGCCGCCGCAGCAGCCCGGGTGGGGCGGCGCTGCGGCGGGGGCGCAGCCCCCGCTGCCCCAGGGCTACCCTGGCGCGCCGTCCCCCTATGGCGGCGGCGGAGGTGCCGGAGTGCAGCCCTACCACCACGTGAGTGTGGGTGGTGCGCCCCTTCCTCCGGGGGCCCCGCCGGGGCGGGGTGGGCCCGGTGGTGGTGGTGGTGGTGGGGGCGGGATGTCGTCAGGCCTTGGGCGTGGTGGGTATTCTGCGTCGCAGGAAGGGTGGGAGGGGTCGTCGCGTGGGTACGACGTGCGCGTAGGGGGGAATGGGGTGGACCCGCGGCAGGGCGGGTGGGAGGGTGGTGCGGTGGCGGCGGCGCCGCCGTCCGATATCAGCAGGAAGAGGGGGCGGGATGATGTGGATGGCGGGCGGAGCAGCGTGCTGCTGCCGGGCACGGATGTCAGGGGGCAGATCGACAATTTCATCGAGAGGATCGAGCAGGATCTCGTGCAGGTCAAGATGCCGCGCGACAGGCGTGCGGAGATGTGGCTCAACGCCATCCAGGACAAGCTGCTCCCTTGGCTCGACGGCATGCTCGTCCCCCCGATGGACGGGCCCCTGCCTCAGCCCTCGGTATGTGGGGTGGTGCGGGGGTGTGGTCAGTCCCCAAAAAGCCTGCTCCGCCGGTTTTCAAATTTTCAAACAAACTGGTGGGGAGACTTGCCTTTGCCCTTACCCTCACAATCAAGCCTTCCCCCCCCCCCCCCCCCCCTCTTGCAGGCGGCGCAGGATGGTCGCCAGAACCCTGGTGCTGATGCGGACTACAGGGCGCAGAACGAGACGTGGGAGTGGAACAAGCAGCCGCAGGTCGGGAGGCGCGACCACCACGCCCTCCTGCGCAGCACCAACAAGGCGCCGAAGGATGTGCTGTCAATGATGTGCTTCAAGGCAAAGCTTGCCATAAACTACAACTTCACCCCGCATGGCCTGGTATGCCTCCTGCCTGTTCGCCGACCGACCCGCCGGTTGGGGGTGCAGTGAAGCCAGTTTGCGGGGTTTTCAAGTCGTAAATGGAACACTAGCGACACATGTCACTGGACACGAAGGAATGGGGGAGAGGTTGTGGTGAAACGCACACACCTCGACCTGTGATCGGAGGTGAGATGTGGCTCTCCAATTACGGCACTACCGCGTGCCGTAAACTCCAACCGGACCTGCTTTCTCCGTGTTCCATTTCCTCCTTCGTTGCATGCAGGCTGCAGAACAAAAACGGCTTAAAACCCCCTTCCCCCCTCCTCCCTTCACAACCCCAACCCCCCGCCTGCAGAAGTACAGCGAGAATGTGCTGGGCGAGCCCGAGCAGCAGAGCCTCCTCCGTGCCATCGACAGCGGGCTGTGGGAGGAGATCTCCTCACGCCGCATGCAGCACTACGGGTTCAAGTATGCCAGTTCAGGAGGCGGGTGAGAGCATGGGCAGGCGTTGTGGCTTGTGGCTTAGACAGTGTTGCGCTACCCCCACACACCCACACACCTACACCTCTGCGGCACACAGGGAAGCGGGCGACCTGAAGACGCCGCACCCCAGCATGAACCTCATACGCTCTGCAGGGCACAAGGGGGCACACCTGCCGGTGCCGACCGACCCGATCCCCGAGTGGGGGCACCGCCTGATCGCACGCCTGCAGGAGGCAGGGTTTGTCAGCGGCCCCACCCCGAACCACATCCAGGTGAACGAGTACTACCCTGGCCAGGGCATCGGCACGCATGAGGATCGTTGGTACTTCGGTGAGGAGGTATGCGGGCTATCTGTGTCTGTGGTTGTGGCAGCACCCTGCCGACTACTGTCCCCTGTCGCTGCCCCACCCCCCCCCCCCCCATGCACCCACCACCACCGCCGACAGGTGATCACGGTCAGTCTTGGCAGCCCTGTGACGATGCTGTGGATCAACCACGCGGACACCCCAGCCGCACAGGCCGGCGTGCCGAGGAGCCGTGCGATTCACACCCTCATCCGCCCGGGCAGCGTGCTGGGCTTCACAGGGCAGGCACGGTATAAGTGGCGGCACGGCATCCCTGCCGTGAAGGAGGACCTCGATGAGCACGGGAACGTGTTCACCCGCTTCCGCCGCGTCAGCGTGACGCTGCGCGTGGTCGACGAGGCGAAGGTGGCGCATTCGCTGCAGAAGGGCGAGTCCCTCACTGAGCCCGAGGCGCCCCCGGCGCCAACCGCCATTCGCCCCGAAGCACCCCCCTCGCTGATGCCGCCGCGCGGCCCCCTTCCCTCCGGCGGGAGGGGCCGCGGGCACCGCCCTGCCATGCCGCACAGCGACGACGTGCCGCCCTTCACCGAGCCCCGCGGCAGGGGCCGCGGGCGCGGCCGCCCCGTGGAGACGGTGTCCGTCCCGCCCACCGGCACGGGCAGGGGGACCCCGGAGCCGCCCCGCGCCATGCCTGTGGTCAGGCCCCCATCTGCTGGCCCCTTCACGGCACCTCCTGTGGAGCACAGCTGAGGTCTGGGCAGCACGAGGCCTTTGCCTCTGGGGGGTGTGGGGTGGGGGGTAGCGGGGCTGGGGTGTGCTGTGTGATGTGTGTGCCGCAGTGGCTGTCATCATATCAAGATGTTGCTCTGCTGCACTGCACCCAGTGCGTGCGAGGAATACGAATAGGTAGCTGTGGTTTGCCCCTCCCCTGGTCTTGCGGGGGGGTGGTGGGTGTGTGTCAGAGGTGGGGCTACACCTTGCCGCTTTGTGTACGCCACTGCCTGGTCATGTTTCCGGGTTGGATGTCGACACCGCACATCCCCGATGTTAGCCACGGTCATATTTCACCGACCGAGCGAAGGCCCCGCCTCTGCACGTTTTGCCAGCGGCGGGCCGTGGGTGGAGGGGGGGAGGGGGGGGGGGGAGGGGGTGCTGCCATTGCGGCATTGTTGTGCGTTGCGGTCACCCTCTCTGTCTGGATTGGCGTGTCTCTCAGATTTGGTTTCTTACCTGGTAGGTTCTCTTTTGTCGCACAGCCTCATTTCAGAAAGAGGGGGTGTGAGGTGAGGGTTGTGCACGTCGTGCGGTTAGGCCCCGTGGGGCGGCACACTTGAAGTTCCGAAGAAACCGGAGCACCGGGACAAAGCACAATATTTCCCGTCCAGAGGAGACAACGAGTAGTGCGCCTGCGCCACACACTCACCCCTCACTCCTCTCTCATACCCACTCACAGCCACTTCACGTGGGTCTGAGCCCAGTCAAGGGCGAGGTGAGAGGTAGCGGTGATCCAACAGCTGCCTGTGGGTGCAATTAACAGAAGGAAGGGGGTGTGTGGCCTTGCCCCCCCACAGCAACAATACGTGAACTTGACCAAGCCGCTCGAGTCGCTTGGGGGGGGGGGGGGTCAAACAGAAGACGGTGTGGTGCACCCTCAGAAGCCATGGGGTGGGGCTTCGCGCTGTGTCGCTTGTGTGCCAAGTTGTGTCACTTCACATCCAGTGTGTTGTGAGGCGGCTCGTTTTTTGGTAAAACACACCCCGTGTGGTAGAGAAAATACGGCAAGAGTCTCGGTGGGTCGGAAGAGCAGATGGTTCCCGCAACAGCTCCCGGGGAGCGGCGGGTATTTCGCATAGGATGCCGGATGTGTGAACACGTTTGTGCGGTTTGCCCTGTGTTGTGTGAACATATGTGTATGTGTGTGTGTATGCTCCACCCAACCCGACACATTTTCTGTACTTCAGACAGGTAAGGTCACTCGACACGCGGGGGGGGGGGGGGGGTTTTGTGTGTGTTTTTTCTGCCAGCCGACATCACTAGCGCCAGCGAGAAAAAAAAACGCGTGACGAGTGACGGGTTGAGGTGGAAGCGATCAATGCAAAAATCATCTGAAAGGAAGACTCGAGAGACTGCTGCTGTATTTTCTCACTTCCCTGCACCTCACCTGAGCGAAGGCCCCCAGGACCCCAGGAAGTGTGTTCACTTCAGGCCAGTTTTTTCAATCGCTTACTGGGGGGGGGCAAATAGTTGTGGGGGGGGCAAATAATAGCGGGGGGTCAAATAATAGAGGGGTACGGAAATCGGCGGTTTTGGCGGCGCACCTGGCCGAATAATTGAGGGGGGTGTGAGTCCTTTTTTTGCATCCGTAAGTGGTGCTCGCAGACACCCCATAGCCAAAATGACCCCACCACGATCCGCACAGATCCCAAACGTTCAAAAGAACGGGGTTACGGACACCCATTACCAGTCCCTGAACCAGACCCAGGTTTCATGGGTGAAGCTTGGTACCTCTACCACCATGACCCACTACGATCTGCACAAATTCCAAACGTTCGGAATATCGTTTTGGAACACCCAAAGAGGGGGTCCCGCTGGATGGGTAGGTGGGGTGTTCGCTGCCCCCAGTCACATCTCTGAGGATCAGCTCTGACCCACATTTCTCGATGAAGTTTGACACATCGACCCAGCCGATTTGGAAAATCGTGGATTTCTTTGGCATATAAGACCGCTCAGCCCCGCCAAACTCGGATCAAATCAGGTGGTCGACCGACAAAACGACCCCACACTCAGAGCCGCACAGATGCCAAATTCAAGAGCGCGAAATTTCCACCCCCCAAAAAGCAAATAGTGGAGGGGGTCCGAAAACCCCCATTTTCGTCGGCTGGCACGGTGAATAATAGAGGGGCCCTCTAGTATTTGCCCCCCCCCAGTAACGTGTGTGTGTGTGGCAGTGGGGAGGACATCGAATGAAGAGCAGGTGCTCGGGTGTGTTCTCCACGACTACAAAAAACTTAACGCTTAACGTACGTGCGTCAGGCGGGTGTGAGACCAGCTGTCGGGGTGGCAAAACAGCAGCGGTCAGTGTTGAACATGGGCCAATGTTGCGGAGACACCCCGACCCCCCCACCCACCCCAGTAACAGTTTCCCTTGACAGAAGTCTATTTAGAAGGTCTTGATATGGCCTGAGCTGCACCACCCACGGGCTCCGCCCGGGGTGCTGCGTGTGTGTGTGGGGGAGGGGAAGGGCATCAGTAAACAGGCAATGAAGCACACACGCACACAGTGAGCAAGAAGAAGCCGAACCGAACCGAACAACGGCAGCACACTCCCTGCGGCCCCCCTTCCCCCCTCCCACTTCTTTCCAACAGAACTGGCTTTTAAAGCAGTGGCCTCCAATGGAGGTCCGTGAGAGGGTTTTCCAGGTCAAAGTCACTCGTGCTGCCATTCACAAACAAGCCACTCTCTCCCACGTGCCTGTCGACACCACCACCTGCCCCAGGAATTTTACACTCTTCTGTGGACGAGCCGGAGGTGCCATGGAGGTGAAATGGTATGCGATTCTGTGAGAACCCCACGGGACGATGTTTTTCCGGTTCCTCCCCACCGTGCCACAGAACACAATCCCCAGACAGGGGAACTCGGAGGAACAAACGGGGCGGGGGGGAGAGGGAAGAGTTTGCAGCACACCAATGTTAGATCTGCCTCCCCACCCGGAGGAAACTGCACAAACAAAACAAGAGAAACCCGGTCCGGAAATCCTTTTTGGCGCTTTCTCTGCCCCCCCCCCCACCCCCACTCTGTTATGATGGCGGGCCGCAACACCACACCACCACACCACAGGGGCGAGGAGGGGCTGACCATGCCGACCACCCAAGGGATGAAGAAGAGCGTCGACGAGCTGATGGCTCCCATGACAAGCTGGGGTGCAGCAGTATGCAGTCGAGTGTGATGGGAGGGGTCCGGAGAACAGGTCCCACCGAACCGTGCACCTTGGGGGCCTTCTGCTCTGTGCCACACTGTGTGCCAAACTGTGTCACTTTACAGCCAGTGTTGTAAAGGCGGATCACCTTGTCTCACTTCCCCCGTGCGTGTGCGATGTTAAAAAAAATAGATTAGCGGACCGCAATCGTACAGAACGTCCACACGGAAAGACGACGCACGAGCACTGACACGCTATATGTGAGGCGGCTCACTTTTTCTTCTTGGGAAGCCAGTGTTGTGAGGCGGCTCGTTTTTTCTCACTTCCCTGCACCTCTGAGCGAAGGACCCCTGAGGAGGCCAACAATCCCCAACGTTGTTATTTTCGCACAACGTTATGGACATTGTGTGTGGAGGTAAAATAATGTGCCGCACAAGCAGCAACGCGCATCAACAAATCGAAGAAACGAGCGGGGGGGGAGGGTCAGAGTGGATGGGTGCCGCTTTGCCACATACACCACCAACGCCTTCTTATCCCGACAGCGTGATCAGACCCCTCCACAGCCGGCGTTGTCCCAGCCCTTAGGGATGCTGGGCACCACGCAGGGCATTGAGCTGCTGAACGGCATTCCCAGTATGAATTCCAGTTGTCATCTTGTCCATCGGACCGACTCCCAGGTGGTTGGGTGGTTTGTGTTAGGCCTCCGGGTTCACCTGCATCATGTGACTGACACACCGACCCTGAAACATTTTGGCCCAAGTTTGAGATCTGACAGCAGCTGCGCAGCACCCCGTCACAGCACTTCTTCAGCCACACCCCACCCACCCCCACAGCCGGCAACCTCGGGTTGAACCCCATGATGTGGAATATGGGCAACCTTGGCATCGCGAGCCAAAACTTTGCAAAGCTTGCGCAGATGAACCAGATGCAGCAGCTTCATCAGCAGCAGCAGCAGCAACAGCAGCAGAAGCAGCAGCAGCAGCAGGCCGCGCAAGAGAAAGCGCAGCAGCAGCAGCAGCAGCGCGTGTCGCCCCCTCCGTTGGAGACTATTTCTGAGAAGAAGGCTCCGGCGCCTGAGGCACCGGTGCAGCAACGGGAGAAGCCCAGCAGCAAGCCGCCGCCGCCGAAAGCTGCGGAAGCGAAGCCTGCAACATCAGCAGCAGCAGCAACAGCAGCAGCAGCGACACCGGCACCAGCGCCCCAGAAGTCTCGAGCCCCGATTGCAAACACTGTTAGCACTGTGGCCCCGACAGGCAGCGCGCTGGTCCACGCTTTCTACGAGGCTTATCCCGACCGAAGGACACTGGCATTCTTTCAGACAGTTTCAGCATAGATCCATAGATCTCTCCCGCGGTTATTGACCCGGTGCAATGCCTTTCTGCCTCTGTTTACCCGCGTCCTCTTTCGCCGGCCTCACCCCCTCCCCGTCTGCTTCATTTTTTCTTTGGCGTTTCATTCCTTTCATTTCCGGTTTTTCTTGTATTTTTACAGATCCCCAAACCGTCTCCTTTATTCCCCCCCCAGCCTTGGGGTGTGTGGAGGTAAAAGAAAAGGCGATTGCTTGGGTTGAGAAAAGTACAGCAAACGAAAAAGGAACCCCCCCCCCACCACCACCCTTTGAGGGAGACAAAAAAAATGCGAAGAACGAAAAAAAATAGTGAATCTCCAATCATCCGGCCCATCCCCTCCCCTACCTGTCTTCTTCGATTCTTCGCCGTTGTATTTTGCGTGTTGCATTCCAGCAACGCGGGTTTCCCTTTTTTCTCGCCCCCCCCTCTTCCTCCCACTTGCAGCCCCCTGGATGCAGGCAGCCCTGCCTGCCTCTTCAGACTGGCCTGTGGCGTGGCTTTTTTGTATTTTCGAACAACAAAAAAGTCAGAAGGGGGGGTGGGGATTTTCCCCCCTTTGGGGGTCTTCGCTGGCCGTTATCCTCCGTCAATCTCCGTCAGTTTTCAGCTAATTCAACAGGGAATTCACCAAAACGCACTGACGGTCACCCCGTAGCGAAGACCCCCTTTGTGATATTTTATTCCGTCCGGTCCGTACAAAACACAGAATTGTGAGAAGACCTCTCCCACCTGTCCCGAACAAAGGGAAGGGAAGGGGTTGGGGGGGGGCGGAGAAACAAAATGCAAACCGGAAAAGGCCAACAACCGTGGTGGCGGCGGCGTGTCGACACAAGCCCCGCTCTGACCACCACCAACAGCTGGTGTGTGTCAGCCTTGTCTCCTCTTCAGCGAGACAGCTCGCTATTTTCTGTACCTTTCTGAGTTGGAGGAGGGGGGCCTTTGTTGGGTTGATTCATCCCTAACACCACCCACCCCTTCCTCCCCGTGTCACTCCAGAGTGATCGGTGGAGTGCTTTGTGGGCCATCCCCCCCTGCCCCCGCCCCCCCCCCCCCCCCCATTTTTCATTTTTCATTTTTGTTTTGTCAGAGTTGTGTGCGGCGAGCTCAGTTGACACAACACATCTCACTTCCTCCCAACATATCTCCCCCCCGCCCCCCGCCCCCCCCCCCCCCCCCGCCCGCACACCCCTCGACGTTCACTTTACCCCACCCCCACCACCCCCACCCCACCCCAACAGCGCTGCCTGCTGTCGTTATTCTTTGAGGCCAAAACTGTTTATACTGTAAACAGGACACCTCTGTCAGGTGCGAAGAAAGATAGCGGGCAGCGCTGTTTACCGCTTGTGAGTCTCGCGGAAACCCCTGTGTTTGTGTGTGTTGTGGGCACAACCCCTGTGGGGAAATAAATGTAACGGACCGAATGCAGTGTGCAGTGGCTGTGTCCTGCCTGAGGTGCGGGGAAGTCAGGCACGCGTTGCTTCTGCAGAGAAGGCCGTCCCTACCAGGTCGGGTGGTGGCGTCCGTCACGAATTGTGCCACGGGCCCCGCGCGTGTGGTGAGGAGGGGGTCATCAATCACAACCCCTCCTCCTGCACGGGGGGGGCACACTGCGGCAATCCTCTGGGGGCCTTCGCTCAGAGGTGCAGAAAAACTGAAATGCCTCGCAAAAAAAGGGGGACGAACTGACGCAGCTTGACACAGAGCGAAGGCCCTCTCTCTCTAGCCTCGAAAAACGCAAAAAAAAAACAACAAAAACAAAAACAAAAACAAAAACAAAAACAAAAACAAAAACAAAAACAAAAACAAAAACAACACACAAGACACTGACACATGACACAGACACTTCCAACAGGATTCCTTACGGATGACGACACCATTATTTTTTTGTTTCACCCCTCTTTTTGATCCCCCCTCCCCCACCCTCTCCCCCCCCACTTGGTTTGCCATATGCATATATCCTGCGTTTCCGCTGGCTAAGTTCCCCCCCCCCCCCCCCGGCTTAACACCGGGGAGGGGCCACACACAGCTCCGCCGACGAGAAACACCCAGGCCAAAACAAGAAACAAGCATATCAGGTGGGCTTGGCAGACGCTCAGCAATATATGGCACCGTGTCTTGGCCACCACCCCCCCTCCAGCTCCAGGGGGTGGTGGGAGCCCGGTGCAGGGTTACATATCTACACCATCCTCTTGAAAACACTATCAAGAGGGTCATTGTTTATTACGCTCTGTGTCAGCACTGTGTGGCAGTTTCGCCTCCTATTTTTGGGTCGCTTTATTTGCTGCCTGCAATGCATCTTCTGAAATAGCGCGAAATTGCCTCCTCCATAGAAGAACTGAGAAGGAACAAAAGTGTCTCTCTCTCTCACACTTGGGTTGCCGCTTCAACCCCCGCCCTCGCCTTTGTGAAGGTGAATGGGTGAGCTCCTGAGGCAAGAGAGAGTTACACTTTCCCGCAAAAAAAAAACACACCCTCCCACACACACAGCTGCGTGTGTCTGAAAAGGCAAAAAAATCACATGGGTGGGGCGCAGGATCAAGCCACACAGCTTGTGATAATGTTCGACAAACAAAGGCAAACGAAATAAGCACAGCAGCCGGGGTGGGATGGCGGGTGGTGGGGGTAGAAGGGATGCGTGTGGAGGACCGCCCCCGGGAAATCCCGAACAAGACAGGGATGGAAGTATCAGGCGCGAAGGAACACAGGGCGGGGTGTGGGGTGTCCAAGTTGTCGGGAGCAACACACAAAATAGCAAAGAAGAGGGAACCATGGGGCTGCTCGGGTGGGGGCGTGCCGCACCACCAACCGAGAGGCGTGAGGGTTGCGTGTGTGTGTGCTGCCAGCCAGCCCTTTCTCTGTTGTTGTTCTTTGCAGAAAAAACATTGCTTTTGCTGCACAACATAGAGCGACATGTCACCCCCCCCCCCCAGGATTTTATTCCGCGAGTACAACGCCTTCGGGGCAAACACTGTGTTCCACACGCCAGGCTTGGTGGTCGTCGATACCAAACAAAAACAACAGACATACCTACCCCGCTGCCACTCCCACCCTTTTGCCCCCCGCCATCCTTCAGGGTTTTGCAACTCTTCGCTGCCTGCCACCCCACCTTTTCTTCCTCCCCCCCTCCCCCCCCCCCCCCCCGGCGCCTCTTCCCTCTTTCGTGCCGTGTCGTTTGCCACCCCCTTTCACCCTTCACACCTCACCCCGACCCCTCTCCCCATCTCCCCCCCCCCCTCCCCTCCTCACCCTCATCTGCCCACCACCACCACCACCACCACCATCTCCCAGAGCGGGCGGCACCGCCGTCACCGCCACCACCCCCACCCCTCCCCGCGGCCTGCCGCGGGGAAGGGTGCGGGTCTCACATGGCTGCCCAGGGCATCAACCTGCGTGACCTGGGCAACGGGGGCCACGTGCAGCAGGGCAAGGTGCTGCGCTCGGCAGCCCCGGTGCTCTTCACCGAAGGCGACCTCGCCAGCGTCGAGGAGTTCGTCGGCGACGGGGGTATGGTGCTGGACCTCCGCTCCTCCAAGGAGCGGGCCCACCATGCGGGGAGGGAGCGGGTGCGCGGCGCGAGCCATCTCTTCTCCGGGCAGCAGAGCAACAAACACGTCGACCTGGCCAGCCCTGGTTGGAAACCCGTTCTTTTGAATATTTGGAGTTTGTGCGGATCGCAGTGGGGTCATTTTTGACATGGGGTGCCTATTCACACCCCTTATTGGTGGTCCCCATCCAGGCCACATTCCTTAGGAAATAGTAAGGCGACCCCCTCCGACCCCCCCTCCCGACCCCCGACCCCCGACCCCTGCGACCCCCGACCCCCGCTTATCGGAAGCTATGCCCCTAGGGGTGGTCTTAAGCTGTTAACCTGGCCAATTTTTCACTATCGGCGTCTGGGGGTCAAAAACGTCACCAAACCTGAAAATATGACCCCTGGGACCCCAGAAACACAATTCCGCCCGGTTTTGGGCACTTTTGGGCACTTCTGAGCAGTTTAGTCGTGTTCCGGAAAAATGTACCACAAAGCTGTACCTCAGCCCCCCCCTGGGCAGAAGGCAGAATCGCAAACCATCATGTCTCGCACTGATCCAGTGAGCAGTGTTGCCAACCGTGCTGCCCGACGATACGTGGGGTCAAAAGTGCAACATGACAACACCTTGTGTGCGGTGTGACATGCGAGACAGTAGAAAAGTAGCACCAGAAACAGGGGGTCATAGGTACTAGAGGAGGGGCATGTTTCCAGCCCTTCAGACCTTCAGGCGCATCGGTTGCATCTCTACTCGATGCGGGACATTCGCTGATCGGACTGGCATCGTGCATCAACTGTAGGCACATCGAGGAACAGAGGAGCCCTGTGACACTTGCGAAATCACTTGTGTCAGAATCTGTGTGCACATGTTCTTGGGCCAGTGACAGTGATAGTGGCAGTGAGCCATCCGGTGACCATGAAGAAGGGGGCATGGACTGGTATCAGACATCAGCAGTGCACCGAAGACGGCCCCCTTATGGTCGTATGAAAGGCTGAAGACTACAATGTCAAAGTTCAAGCCGTACAACAAGGACGAGGGGCGCAACTCGGCTGTCCAGGCAGCTACACACGAACGGGCAGAGTCCACACTTCTGCCATAGCCCACATCCAAAGCACGCTCGGTGCCTTTGATTTCCAGGCACAGTTCGATCCGTGTGGTGTGTTCACACGGATCCCATGGTTGGCATATCCAGTGGTTGCGGCAGTCCCGCCTGCGCATCTGGGTATACTCCGTTGTTCAACGTACCGCATAGTCTGACGGCTGTACGGCTCCCTCCCCCCCGCAGCAGCGTCTTTTGTGTTCAGTTGTGTGCATCGAGTGGGAAGCCACCACAATGCCCTCCCCACCCTCCCGTTTTGTTTCCCACTCATACACGTTGAGGCCTTCGCTCTGGGGTGGCCAGGCGGCAGCCTGCCCTCTGGCGATTATGTCGATGTGGCACCACCTGCACCAACCGTGTAGTCGTACCATCTTCAGCCAAAGAAAATTGTCATGAGAGCACGGCCTTCTGTGTCTCTTGCCGCTGAAGGTGAGTGGTTGTTCCTCGTACGCACTCGGGCATCTGTGCGAGAGTGCGGAGGTCCACAGAGTGACGGAAGGGCTTGAATCAGCCATTGAGACCTCCTAACTTAGGGTGGTGTGGTACAACTTTGTGGTACATTTTTTGGAATTGCAAACTAGGTGCTTCTGGAGGCTCTAAACCGCCCGAAACCGGGCGCAGATGCATTTCCGGACGTCTGGGGGTCGAATTTTCAGGTTTGGGTCACTTTTTGGTCCTTGTACGCAAAAGTTTGATTTTTTGGCCAGGTTAACGTTTTTAAAGGGCTTAAGACCACCCCTACCCCCCCCCCCCGGAGAAATCATCCCGTAGTTCCCCAAAGGCCTCCACTCCCATTGCGGTGGCCTTTGCTGTGTGCTGCGCTATAGAGCCATGATGTTGGGAGGCAGGTCACTTTGCTGCACCCCAGAGAAATCACCCGGAGTCCACATTGTGGGGGCCTTCGCTGTCTGTGCCACTCTGTGCCACACTTTAGAGCCATGATGTCGTGAGACTCCGGCTTCACTTTGTTTTGGTAACGCGCAAAAAATGGGGTCTGGAACCCCCTCCCGTGGAAGTCGCGGGCGTGGGGTGCCCCCCGAAAAAGCGGGGAAAGGAGGGGATCTCCGCCCCGTTTTTGTTTCTTCATACGCATTCGTCTTTGCATCGTCTTGGCACAATTGGCAGGTTCATTGCAGTCACACTGAGAGGGGGTCTTCGCGACGCGGTGCCGTTTAACGGGCGCATTTTTGGTGCATTTCACCTTTTTGTTTTGGTGAAGACAATGCCGAAACCTCCCGATTAGCGAGTATCCCCTCCCCCGCCTCCCCGACACTGGCTTTTTTTTCTCACTCAAAAAATCCTCCTTGCATGCTGTCGCAACCTGCGGTTCGCAGCATGTGTCTAAGCATCGGCGTTCCAAGCAAAGCAGAAACAGAGAGCGAGGTGGAGAGTGATGCGGACGTGTCTCTGTGGGGCCAGCCACACTCAGGGGGCTCTGCCGCTTCTGTTTCGCTGCCACGTGGGGGGGCCCCCTTCCGGGACACGGTCTGCACGTAATGCATGTTGGCCTGAAAAGGGTGGTGTCACCCGTGCCTGGCTTTCTACCTCCCCCCACTTTGACACCTCCAAAATAGCTTCACACAATAGTGTCACACACACACACACACACACACCTCGAGACGATGGAGATGGCCCTTGTCGCCCTGGAGGGATCTCAGCGAGGCATGTTCGACGCGCTCCGCGACGAAAGACTCCGCACGTGGAAGGCGAGGATGCAGAAGGCCTGGACGCAGGAGGCGGGGATAGTGTTCTCGTACCTCGCAGACCGCTTCTGCGCCCCTACCACCTTCATGCGCCGCGAGGATGGCTCCTTCACGGCCTGCCCCAAGGAGGCGGATGAACTGCTGAGGAGCGATACTGCGTGGGGGGGCTACTTCCGGAAGTATGCGACGACGCCTGAGCCTCGCTGGGACACCTTCCGACAGAGGTACAGCGACTTCCTCCCTGACCCGGCCGAGATGGAGTGTAAGACCATTACGGCAGAAGACGTTGGGACAGCGCTGGCTAAAATGTCTACATCCACCTCGCCGGGCCTACACGGCTGGAGGGTGCACGAGCTGCGGCAACTCCCAGGGGACCTCCTCAAGTTGTTCGCGGAGGTGTTCAATGAGGTCGAGAGATCGGGCGAATGGCCGGAGCAGCTGATGCACGCCATGATTTGCCTCATTCCCAAGCCCGGCAGCTCAGGTGAGCCGCTGTCGCAGCGCCCCATCAGCATCACTCCCGTGCTGTACAGGGTGTGGGCAGCAATCCGAGTGAAGCCTGCGCTGAAGTGGCTGGAGAGCATTGCGCCTGAGGACTTGCACGGATGCAGACCTGGCCACGGCGCGGAGGACCTCATCTGGCACCTGGCAGCACGGATCGAAGAGGCCCACCTCACAGGACAGCCACTGTACGGTGTCGCCCTAGACTTTAAGAAATGCTTCGACACGGTGCCGATTGACCTGACCTTCTGTCTAGCTGCGGAGCTCGGCTTCGACGGCCGAGTCCTGCGCACCCTGCGGGCAGCGTACGGGTCAATGCAGCGGCACTTCCGGGTAAGCGGCACTATCGGGGAGGGCTTCCTGCCAACCAACGGCATCATGCAGGGCTGCCCCATTAGCGTCGTGCTGATCAACGTGCTGGTGGGTGTATGGATGCGCATGGCGGAGCACCGGCAGGGCACGAGGGCGTTGTCGTTTGTGGACGATGTGTACGCGGTGACCCCCAGCCCGGGGACCTTGCAAGCAGTGGTGGATGACTCTGCAGATTTCTCCCACGATACCGGGATGGTAATATGCGCAGAGGTCAAGTCACATGTCTTCTCGACGTCCCCCGAGCCGTTGACCCCGATAGTCTACCGGACACGGGACGGCACGGCTACCCCCCTTCGACAGCGCGATAGCTTCGACTGCCTCGGGGCCATGCTGCATGCGCGCCCGCTCGAGGGACCCGAGGTGCCCAAATCGGAGCGCGTCGCCCGCCGAAAAGAGGGCGCAGAGCAGAACCTGCGCAGGACCTCGGCACTGCCCCTACCGGTGCAGTGGAAGGGGCAGGCAGCAGCGATGACAGCGGGGTCCAGGCTCTACTACGACGCCCTGGTCACCCGCTGGGAGGACGCCGACATCAGGCGATGGAGGGGGCTCTTCGTCGCCGCGCTGTGGTCCGGACCCCCCCGCAGGGCGCGGGAGGCTGTGCTGGATGTCCTCCACCATGCACATCGGGTGGACCCCGCCGTCGCCCCCCGCTACCGGCAGATCACCACCTGGGCCATGCAGGTCAAGAAGTGGGGCCGCTGCAGGGTTCTGTCTGAGACGGCTTGGGATAGCAGAGTGAGGCTTACAGGGACAGGCCCCTTCGCGCTTTTCCGAGCGGCCCTTCGGTGGATAGGATGGAGCTGGAGCACGGCGACCACCCTATCTTACACTGATGAAGCGGGACGGAGCATAGTCTTCGACCCCACCGCAGCAACAACGAGCGGATGGGGGATCTTCGCTCATGACCTCCGCCAGGCCCTACGTACACAGGTGGCCAAGGCGCTGGCTGGTCGTCGTGACGACTTTGCGGGCGCTCAGCACGGCATCGACGGGCAAGCCACACGCTGCGTCCTGGAGGGAGAGGGCGCCGCGGTCACGGGATACCAACGGGGCCTCCTTCGTTCCGTCATTGCAGGGGCGGTGCCTGTCCGAGGGCGCACGGGGCAGGGCGGGATCTGCCGATACTGCAACGCAGGCACCCCCGAGACGGTGATGCACCTATGGTGGGAGTGCTCCGCGTGGGACCCAATCCGACAAAACCACCCCATTACGGCTGTGGACCGGTCAACCTGGCCACCTTGCTTGGCGTTATGCGGGGTGGCGCCCGCCTTTAGACACGGCATCCCGGAGGACAGGCAGCCCCTGCCACTATCCTTCGCACGCAGGGTGGATATAGTGGCGCAGCTGCACCGCTACTTCATTGCAATCCTCTCGGCGCGGCAGGAGAAAGATGGACTGCTCGACCGCTCCGCGCGCCACCACCGCACCCTTCACTATCCATGGGGGTGGTGCACACCCAACCCCGAACAGGCCTGCATCCCTGTGCGGGCGCCGTCCACTGTCAAACAGACGTGGGGCAAGCGCCCCCCGGAGCTGTGGGTGGCCCTCTGCGACTGGCTGCGGGGCCTGAAATGGGGGCCGCAGGGAGGGGAGCACACCGTGACCCTCATGGAGTTGGCTGTCGACTTCGAGCTGTCGACCGGCCTCACCCTCCCAGAAGTCGAAACGCGCCGCATCCGCCCCCACACACCTGACCCCCCTGAGAGGGGGCCGCGGGAGGCCCGCCCACGCATCCCCGAGGGCGCATCCCCGGGGCTCACCCTCTACTTCGACGGCGGAGCAAGGGACAACGGCACCCCCTTCGCCCTGGCGGGTGCAGGTGCGGTGCTCTACCGAGACGGCCTCAAGGTGTCGGAAGAGATCCTCCCTCTGCTGAACGTACGCAGCAACAACATCGCTGAGTACGAAGGGGTTCGGGCGGGCCTACGGCTGCTCAGAAGGGGCGACCCGCCCCCTGAGGGGAACGTTACGGTGCGGGGTGACTCGCAGGTGGTGCTGCGACACCTAAAAGGGGAAGCGGTTTGCCGCGATAAATCCCTCCGCCCCCTCTTCCTCAGCACGGCACGGCTGGCTGCCGACCTCGGGCCCCGGATCACCCTTACGTATGAGCACGTGAAAAGGGAACTCAACGTCGATGCGGACGCCCTGAGCAACGCCGCCATGGACGAGGCTGAGAGGCAGGGGGAGACCTCGCAGGAGCAGCTGCGGCAGGACTTCGCAGCCTTCCAGAAGAGCATCCTGGGCAAGGCTCACTCGTTGAGGCAGCTCTGCGAGGTGGTGCGCAAGACTTCCAAGCAACCATGGCACTGTGGCCACACTGCGAGCTCCACTGTCCTCACCGCGATCGGGGGAACCGTGGCAGGGGGCCTGTCCAGGAGAGCCCAGCTCAGCCCAGCCACCGAGTCGGTGATGCGCAGCCTCCAAGCGCACACGGCAGGCCCGGGCTTGAACCAGCGGGACACAGCCTTCCACTCCCGCGGCATGGCGTGGGCCGCAACCTTCGCACCGCAGCCCCACTACCCAGAGGGGTGGCAGCAAGCGGCCCAGCAATGGACTGCCAGCAGCCGGCAAGCCAACGCCCGGACAGGACGGTCATGGGAACGACGGGGCGTTGCTCCCCGGACTGCCCCCCCTGGAGCCAGACGGAACGCGAAGATGCTTACCTGCGCTCTGCACTGGAAACCCCGCTGCGTGGACTGCCGGCGCCGGCGCCTCTCGGAAGAGGACTGCTGCCGGGACCACCACGGGAAGAACGACGGCTTGCAAGTCACCATGGAATTTTGCAAGACGCATCGCATGGGCCGGTGCGGGGACTGCCACAGCAGTGCGAAATCACTCACACACTGTTGCGGCACGCACCACGCTGGCTATGCCTCACGCCCTCCTCGGAGTGGCACTGAGTTGGCCCCACACTCTAACCCGAGTGGGGCATCCGCTGTGACGTAGGGGTGGGCGGGGAGTGGGCACAGATCCGCGCAGGGTTACCCACTTAAAACCACTATCACTACACACACACACACACAAGCCCTCAAGACTCTTGGAGCGGCCTGACTATTTAGTGTCTTTGTCGCAGCAAGGGGGCGATATATACCGCTTTTTTATTGATTTCACGTGTCAGTGTTTGACTTTTTCGCAACTTCATTTCTTCCTTTTCTCCCTCTCCAACCCCACCCGTGACACCACCAGGGTTTAGCTAGCCCTGGTCCGATTATCCCCGGTTCTTCGCTGAAGAGACGCGGCCGGGGGGAGGGGTACGAAGAGTACGCGTCGAAACCGGTGTCACGTCGTGTTGGGGAATCCTTCGGGAGTGCGATACTGAAGGGGAGGTGCTACTGCCCGTGCAGGGCGACACCGCCTTAAAACTTTGTAACCACACACAAACCCTCTATTCCCCCAGGCCTGATGAGCAATCCCCCCTGCCTCATGTTGTGACTTCCTTTCTACCTTGCACAAAACATCCCATTTGCCCCTTTTCTTCCTTCGAAAGTGTTGTGACTACCCCCCCTTCCCCACCCCTCGGGAGTGCCACTCCTCTGGTGGTTAAAAGTGACCCGCCGTTGTGCCTTCGGCATCTGTTGCGTGTGCCGTCGTATGCTTCCTATGCACTAGTTATAGCTATCCGGGGGCGGCCTGCTGTCGCACCAGTGGGCTGCCCCACCTCTGCACCCTCGGTTTTTAAGATGTTCACCACAGCGGAGAATGATCCCCTTCTCTGTGGCGATCGAGCCAAGCTGGACGAGGTTCGCCTTCGGGCGAAGGTCATGTGGGCGGACAAAAGGTGCCTGCTCCTGAGACTCATCAGCAACCTGTTTCTTCCTTCAAGCCCTCAAGACTCTTGAAGCGGCCTGACTATTTAGTGTCTTCGTCGCAGCAAGGGGGCGATATATACCACCCTTTTTATTGATTTCACGTGTCAGTGTTTGACTTTTTCGCAACTTCATTTCTTCCTTTTCTCCCTCTCCAACCCCACCCGTGACACCACCAGGGTTTAGCTAGCCCTGGTCCGATTATCCCCGGTTCTTCGCTGAAGAGACGCGGCCGGGGGGAGGGGTACGAAGAGTACGCGTCGAAACCGGTGTCACGTCGTGTTGGGGAATCCTTCGGGAGTGCGATACTGAAGGGGAGGTGCTACTGCCCGTGCAGGGCGACACCGCCTTAAAACTTCATAACCACACACACACACACAAGCCCTCAAGACTCTTGAAGCGGCCTGACTATTTAGTGTCTTCGTCGCAGCAAGGGGGCGATATATACCACCCTTTTTATTGATTTCACGTGTCAGTGTTTGACTTTTTCGCAACTTCATTTCTTCCTTTTCTCCCTCTCCAACCCCACCCGTGACACCACCAGGGTTTAGCTAGCCCTGGTCCGATTATCCCCGGTTCTTCGCTGAAGAGACGCGGCCGGGGGGAGGGGTACGAAGAGTACGCGTCGAAACCGGTGTCACGTCGTGTTGGGGAATCCTTCGGGAGTGCGATACTGAAGGGGAGGTGCTACTGCCCGTGCAGGGCGACACCGCCTTAAAACTTTATAACCACACACAAACCCTCTATTCCCCCAGGCCTGATGAGCAATCCCCCCTGCCTCATGTTGTGACTTCCTTTCTACCTTGCACAAAACATCCCATTTGCCCCTTTTCTTCCTTCGAAAGTGTTGTGACTTCCCCCCTACCCCACCCCTCGGGAGTGCCACTCCTCTGGTGGTTAAAAGTGACCCGCCGTTGTGCCTTCGGCATCTGTTGCGTGTGCCGTCGTATTCTTCCTATGCACTAGTTATAGCTATCCGGGGGCGGTCTGCTGTCGCACCAGTGGGCTGCCCCACCTCTGCACCCTCGGTTTTTAAGATGTTCACCACAGCGGAGAATGATCCCCTTCTCTGTGGCGACCGAGCCAAGCTGGACGAGGTTCGCCTTCGGGCGAAGGTCATGTGGGCGGACAAAAGGTGCCTGCTCCTGAGACTCATCAGCAACCTGTTTCTTCCTTCAAGCCCTCAAGACTCTTGGAGCGGCCTGACTATTTAGTGTCTTTGTCGCAGCAAGGGGGCGATATATACCGCTTTTTTATTGATTTCACGTGTCAGTGTTTGACTTTTTCGCAACTTCATTTCTTCCTTTTCTCCCTCTCCAACCCCACCCGTGACACCACCAGGGTTTAGCTAGCCCTGGTCCGATTATCCCCGGTTCTTCGCTGAAGAGACGCGGCCGGGGGGAGGGGTACGAAGAGTACGCGTCGAAACCGGTGTCACGTCGTGTTGGGGAATCCTTCGGGAGTGCGATACTGAAGGGGAGGTGCTACTGCCCGTGCAGGGCGACACCGCCTTAAAACTTTATAACCACACACACACACACACACGTCATTATTCTTCGTTTCTTTACCCCAACAAGCTGCTCGGTTCTTTCCGCCACACAAGTCTCATGCACCTGCCAATCACAGACGGGCAACACCCGTCTGAATCCGCACACGACCTGCCCTTTGACCCCAGCGGGGCATCCGCCGGCTGCTTTTGTCTCGAGCTTGTGACATGTGTCTGATAGGGTCTCACGTTGTGGTCGTGAGTGAGGTCAAAACAACGCTCTGTGCATGAGGGGCGAACCACGGGAAAGGAGCACGGAAACTGCCTGTGTTGCGCGAACTCTGAAAAGGAGGGAGAAACGACTCCAAAAGGGTGCTCGCCGCTTAGCGAGAAAGTCCCACTTCAAATTGGCACAGTTTCCTGCGTGCCAACACAATTTCTCAAAAGCTGTGTTGTCTGCAAATCGGAAAAAGGGGAGAAGATAATCAGCGGGCATTCGTGAGAACACGCCACACGCCTGCGTGTTTCCTGCGCGAGACTACTAGTTTGTTTTCCAGAATAAGAGTAGAATTCCACAAGGATTGCCGACGCGTGTCGGGATTGGATAGTCTCTACATGGAGAGATAGCAACACGCGGAAGAGTGGGCCAGCAGCAGGTCTGTGATCCCCCTTTAACCCCTAGCTGCACGCGCACTCCACTGACGCTGACCGCTTTCCGACACATCCAATGAGTCTGATTGCCTTTCGATCTGACCCACCGATACGTCTTGCTTGATCTCTCAAAACTGTCCAAGCCTGACATCGTTTTCCCTCCTTGCCCTTCTCCTTGCAGAGCCTGCCCCTCTCGGGGCGTCTCACGTAGCCCCATGCCGCTTCCCTCGCTTGCCCCAACGCTCAACGCAGCACCACCCTGAGCCCTGGTCTGTTTGGAGGCTGAGAAGAGGGCAAATGATGATTGACGCAGTGCTCTCCAATTCTCCGCAGACCGCCCAGCCCCCCTCCCTGAAGCCCCCCTCTCCACCTTTGTGCACGTGTGGGTTTTCAATACCGTGGAACAACCAATTCTACATTCTACTCTTTACCCCCCTCTCCACCGCAATGCACCTGAAACCAGTGTTGACTCTCGAGTGTTACCGCATCCCCATACCCACACCCAGCATCCTGACTAGCCTTGTCTCCCTCAACCCAGCCACTGTGTGTCAGTGGTGGCAGTGCGACACACACTCGACTCGCAAGTGTGGCACGTTTTTGGTTCACAACCTCTCTCTAAGCCAGTGGGCCGACAAGGCTATGATCGCTGACCTGCGCGCCCGGCATGTCAAGGAAGAGGGAGGAAGTGAATGAGTAGGGCAGCGGAAGCTAGCTCCCCACAGATCCGGTACGTATCCGGCGTATCCGGTGCAGTGGCACCCCAAAGAGGACACCCATGGCAAGAGAGGGTTGGGAGAATTGCCCCTCTCGGCACTCCCCTCTCGCCTGTGTCCGACACCTCACCTCCCGGCAAGCACGCAAGGTCAGGGTCCAGTGCGCCGCACATGACCTGCACAGCTACTCTCCGGCGACAAGGGACTGGCATCAGTGATGACAGTGCAGATATTGTGCATTGCTATCTTGCTTCTGAGCGGGCCACTTTCAACCACGCTCGGGTATACCTTTGCCACCCACCCCCACCCTGAAGGCACAACCCACAAGCGGCACCAACAACGCCCCACAACAGATCTGCGTGGACCTCCGTTCCAGCGTTCCACGTTCATACAAGACATACACAGCGCACATCACAGCATGGCAACCCCGTCGCTTGCGAGCTCGAACAACCCCTACGGCACGGAGGGTGGGGATGTGGAGATGGGGCACGTGTGCGTCCCGATGCCTGAGCAGGAGCAGGCCGTGACGGAGACCATCAGTGTGGACACGCACACGGAGGTGTCCGTGGAGGTGACGAAGAACGAGCCCCACAACAACCTCGACCAGAGCAACGACGACAGCAACAACAACAACAACGTCCTCGAGACAAAGCGTGGGCTGCAGCGCCTGCCCATCCGTGAGGGCGGGTCGTGGAAGACAAACTACTTCATGCTGCAGATGATCGGGTACCTGCTGCTGAACGTGGGGGCGTTTGTGCTGATCTACTGCCTGACGGACACTGCGGAGGTGTTCGAGCACTCCGGGACGATGGCGACGGTGAACCTGCTGGTGCTGACGATGTGGCGCAACGAGTTCTTCGTGTGCGGGCTGTTCTGGATGGCGCGGCGGTGCAAGTTCGAGACCGTGCACCGCATGGTGCACAACTACGGCGGTGTGCACGCGTCTGCCGGGATGTGCTGCCTGGGGTGGGTGCTGCTGTCCATCGGGTTCGGCGTGGCGTCGGGTGCGATCCCCCTCGTGGTGCTGGTGCTGCGCATCGTGATCGCGACGCTGCTGGCAGTCGTGGCGGGTGTGGGGACGAAAAAGCTGCGGCGCCACTTCCACAACGCCTTCGAGATCATTCACAGGTACACGTCGTGGCTGCTGCTCGCCATCCTTGCGGCCGACATCATCTACCAGATGCCTGCGTCGGGCCACACGCCCGTGCCGTACCTGTGGCTCGGGACGCTGCTGTTCCTGCTGTCGTCGTGGCTGACGGTGACGAAGGAGCGCTGCAACATCCGCCTGCTGTCCCCCTCCAACAAGCGCATCCTGGTGGTCGACATGCCTGACGTGAAGTACCGCGGGTCGGGGCTCGCCATGAAGCTGAGCAGGGACGGTGTGGAGTGGCACAGCTTTGCGGTGTGCCCCAGCTTCTACCACGAGGGGGCCAGCATGTGCGTCATCGCGGCAGCCGGGGACTGGACGGGCCGCCTCATCGACGACTGCGTGTCGGGCGCCGCCCCGGAGCACATCTACACGCGCTCCATGTTCCCGGGGTTCATGAACTCGACCAACACATACACGCGCATTGCGTGCGTGGGGACGGGTGCAGGGATCGCCCCCATCCTGGCCACCATCAACACCCCCGGGGTGGACATGAAGCTGCTGTGGGTCACGAACACGAAGTACGACACGCAGGACATCATGAAGTTCCTGGACGACCAGAAGACCCCCCACCACATCTTCAACACCGCGGTGGCACGCCCCAGCGTTGCCGACATCATGGCAGAGGTCCCGGAGGACGTGGAGGCTGTCTTCATCGTCTCCAACCCCGAGTTCACGCGCGAGATGAAGATGTACTGCGACGAAAGGAACGTGCGGTGCTTCGGGGCCAACTGGGACTCTTAAGGAGGGTTGCGTTCTAACCGTGCTGTGTTTGTGTTTGTGTTTTTGGTTCTATCTTCTGGTTTTGGTCGTTCTCTGGTGGGTGGTGCATCGTACCCACAGCACTCACAGCTGCAGGCACCATGCGTCTCTCCCTGCCTGAGGACACCACACAAACACAACACAGCACCCCCGCACCCCGCACCACCCCCGCCTGCGTCAGAACTCTGTCTGAATCATTCAGGTCTACGGTGTGCACCCTCCACCCCATGCTTCTGCACTACATGTCATCTCAAACCAACCCACCATCGGATATCCCTCTTGCGTAGGCCGAGGAGGCTATTCCCTGGTGTGCACCACACACACACACCAGCACACCGCACCAGCCAGCACCTTTTATGATGGCGGATTGCATGTGGATGTGGGATCCCTTTTTCCTCCCTTCTCCCGTTGCTTTTTCTTTTGCCCCTTCCCCCCCCCCCCCCTTTTTTTTTAAGCACACTCGTGTGAGCGGAAAGCGCCCCACCACAGCTGCAACCAAACGTGCTCTATACACTAACCCCACCCTTCATCAGGCTCAGGGTGTGATCAGTTCAGGGTTTTGTGTGTAGAAGCGTCAACGCAACAAACAAAGGAAATTCATCAGAGCGGTTGTAGCTGTGAAGTGATAGGGCGCTTTTCCCTTCCCCTTCTTTTCCTGTTGCAGTATGTGCGCATCGTGCCTCGTCACCGTGTGCATTCATGAACAACACGGCGTGGAGGAAGAAGCATCGCTTCTTCTCCCCCCCCCCCCCCCCTTTTCGTTAAATTTCTACAACATATGACGGCAGAATTAAATTTTTGCGGCTGTCGCCTTGCTGGCTGCGAAGCCCTAGGCCGGCACAGGAGAGACCCGACGACGAGGCAGCGTGAGGCCGTCTGCCCTCCGACAGACGGGGTGGCCCCCTTGCCCCCTTGCCCCGCACATGGCGTGCCGCGACAAGCAGCCTTGTGTGCGACAACACACCCCTGTCCACAGGTTACCGTCCGGCTCTCTCGTTGCGGGGCAGGGCACCCACCCACCCACCCCACCGCTTCCCACCCCCCCACAGCCACCCCCAGTCACGCACGGCGGCCCTCCCCCCCACGCGCGCGTGCACACACCCCCTGCCGCGGCACCACATGGACATCACAGGGTCTGATCACCCCTGGTCTGCTGGTCCTCCGACACACAGGCTGACGAGCCTGCTGGCGAGGGTGTGTGTGTGTGTGGCGTGTGTCCAGTGGAGGCAGCATCTGAAGCTTGCGCTCCGGTGCCAGCCTGCGCTAAACAAAAAAAACGTTGCCGTTTTGTGTGTGTCTGGGCTAGAAGACTGAAGTGTGCTCTATCCACTGCTGTATGACGATTCTTCCGAAGGGATGAATGAGTCCAGCACACCGCCCCCCCCCCCCCTCCCCTTCATTCTGCATCAGGTGTGCGCGACACATCGACACTTCTGCCTGTTCACTGCTTTATTCTTCCGCCCAGATTTTTGTTGTATGTGTGGCAACTCTCAGCCGCAGCAGCGGGGTTCCTGGGAGGTTGCCCTCTGAGCGCGCCCGCGACGTGTCTGGTGCTGTGTTGTGGGAGGGCGGAGGGGAGGCGGCTCCCTGCCCCTCTCCACCCTCGGGCCGCCTTTGCCCCACCAGGAAGGACAAGAATCCACACGTTGCGGGTGTGCTGCGCCTGTCTCTGGAACCCTGAGGCTGCGGGCTGCTGGGCGCCACAGGAGTGCAGCCCTGCCGTCCTATCCTTTCACATTTATTCTGCTCGAAAAAACCCCCACCCACACAAGCGCTCCGCAAGAAGGCAAGAAAGCCCAAAGGCAAGCCCATAACAGGCCAGGGGAATGAATGTATGCACTGTTTTCAAGAACTGTGCACCCAGGCGGTGTGGCCAAGACAAGACGGAAAGCATGCCGTGATGATGTTCCCACCCTAACGGCGGTCACGGCACGTGCTCTGTCAAGTGGCCCCCGCTCAGTTCGAAGCATAGTATTATGTCCATCCTCTGTTCGCTGCGCTCCCTCCCTAGTGTCTCGCCAGGCCCAGAAGGGCTGCGTCGCACCCCCAGAGGGCAGTGCAGTGTCCAGCGCCCAGCACCCCGCCCCCCTGTGGCGGGGTGGTGTGTTTCTCCGTTCCCAGATGCGCCCCCCTGTGGGCCGCACCCTGCGCACAGCCCTCCCCTTCCTGCACTGCAACTACCCGACCTCCCCATCCCCCCTCACCCAGCCATCGCTTATCAACCCAAATGTGTTTGATTTTGTCCTGCAAAGCCCCAGCATAAGAAGCCTTGCTAGTGGATGAAGCCAGCGGAGGTGTGTGTGGCACGTGCGGGTGGTGCTGGAGCAGACACACATGCGCGATTGTGCCGCAGGGCGGCGGTGCAGTGCCCACCTCACGTGCTGGACACCTTCGCCTTATTCCGATTTCCTTGGCGCCTCCTTTGGGGTTTGAATTTGTGGCCCAACACCTGTGCCCCACAGCCACCTCACCGTTGTGCAAGGGAGGAGGTGCGGGCCCGCCACAGGCCGTGCACCAGGCTTCAGTGCACCTCCCTTCACACGGACACGCACCACACCCACTCCCACGTGGGGTGCGTTGCTTCTTGCTTGTGGGCAGGGGATTTGCCGCCCCGTTTTTATTTGCTCCAAGCTACAAGTGACGAAGCGCCGTGAGTGTTTATCGCTGTGCTTGTGTGGTTGGATTCTGTCTTTTGTCTTTTTGTTGTGGATGGACGCTTCTCCTTTGCCTTCCACTTTCATTTCCTCTTCTCCTCGCTTCCTCGCATGTTGTGTCGGAGGTCGTAGTTCATCAGGGTTCGCTGCCTGCGGTGTTCATAAAAATGATACTTCTGGCCGAACGTGCTAATCACCCGCTCGGATGAGTGTGTTCAGCCTAAAAAGCGCTGTGGGCCGCAACGTGTGGCAGCAATGTGGGCATATTTCTCTGCATCATTTGCTTCTCTGCTTTGTCAGTACATTCACCTTCATTCTGCCCTGCAGCTACAACCGCTCTGATGAACGCTTCGACACACCTGCTTCGGCACCCACGTACCACCCCCTCGGCAGCGACAACTTCGTTCGAGAGGTGGGTGGGTGCCCAGCCTTCCTGTTGTTGTGCACACAGGCACGCCTCGAAGCCTTTCCCCACCTCAGCAGCATCCCAGGCTTGCGACTGGTGGGGTTGGTGGGGCCGAAGAGAAATCAACGCATGTGCCGCTGCCGACGCGACCCATGTCTTCTCTGTGTCTGTGTCTGTGTGTGTGCTCCTGGTGGCGGGCTCTCTGGGCCGTTTTCACGATGCGAAGGCAGTGTCAGCGCCCTTGGGCAGCCCGCTTGTTTTGCCCCTTTGATTGGAACCTCGTGAACATCTTGAAAAGACAATGGCAGAAGTCGTTTCGAGATGGGGTGCGGGTGAGTTGTTGACATTCTGTCACTGGTTTGGTGCAGAGGCATGTCTTTCTGCGCCAGCGAACCGAGTCCCATCAGGTCAGTGCTATGCCCCCGCAGTGCTGTCTCAACACACACACCACCTCAGGCATTGTGTCCAACCAAGTGAGTAAAGAACAATGCCGGCGCCGACGAAGCAGCGAGATGCAGCGGCAATGCCGGCACAGCACGATCACGAGAACGAGCACGTGCGGGTATGTGTGTCTGCTCGCTCCACCCCCACCCCCACCCAACCCACCCACCCGCAGAAAGAGGTGAACGGCGGGCGGGGTCTGTTGCCCGTGACAGTGCTCTCCGGGTTCCTCGGTGCCGGGAAGACGACGCTGCTGCAGCACATCCTGAAGAACAAGCAGGGGCTGCGGTGCGCGGTGCTGGTGAACGACATGGCGGAGGTGAACATTGACGCGTCGCTGGTGAAGGGTTCGAAGCTGCTGCAGCAGCAGGAGCGGATGGTGGAACTGCATAACGGCTGCATCTGCTGCACGTTGCGCGACGACCTGCTGCAGACGCTGCGCGAATTTGTATCAAGCGGCGACTTCGACGTGGTCGTGGTCGAGTCGACGGGTGTGGGCGACCCGATGGAGGTGGCGGAGACTTTCTTCATCACTCCCCCCGAGGGCGACCCGCTGCACATGGTGTGCCGCCTTGACAACTGTGTCACCGTCGTCGACGCCTCCACCTTCGCTGACAACCTGCGCAGCATCCAGCGCGTCGGTGAGAGCTTCGGCCCCGGTGAGAAGGCCGCGGAGGGTGAGGAGGAGCCAGAAGAGACGGCGGAGGATGAGCGCAACGTGGCGCACCTTCTGATGGCGCAGGTCGAATTTGCAAACACTGTGATTCTCAACAAGACAGACCTGGTGACGCCGGAGAAGCTGTCGGAGACGCAGGGAATGCTCAAGGCGCTGAACCCTTCGGCGAAGGTGATTGCGACGCGCAACTCGCAGATCGACCTCAAGATGGTTCTCAACACAGGCCTCTTCACAGAGTCGTACGCTGTGGCGGCGAAGGGCTGGATGGCGGACCTCGAGCCAGGGCAGGAGCACATCCCCGAGACGGTGAAGTACGAGATCTCGTCCTTCGTCTTCCGCAGCGACAAGGCCTTCCACCCTGGGCGGATCTACGACTTCATGATCCGCTACTTCCTCCTCGAAGAGATATGTGCCACACTCGCTGAGGAGGAGGAGGAGGAGGACGAAGAGAGCGCTGAGGATTCCGATTCGAATGCGAGCAGCGACGAGGAGGTCGTGGCGTCCAAGCGTGAGGCGGCGCGTACGTCCGAGCTGGGGAATGTGCTGCGTAGCAAGGGGTACATATGGCTGGCGGACCCCTCGCGCATCGTGGGGTACGGCGAGTGGAACCAGGCGGGGAACGTGCTTGCGTTTGGATACAGCGGCATGTGGGGCGCCTTCCCCGACCCCAAGCAAGGGTTCGCGGACGGGGCGCTGGCGCTGGCGCTAACAGACAAGACGCCGGGTCAGGAGATTGTGTTCATCGGACAGCGGATGAACAGCGACGCGATCAGGCAGCGGCTCGAGGAGTGCCTTGTGACAGACGCGGAGGTGCGCGAGCTGGCGCAGTTTGTGCAGAAGCACGACGGCAATGTGAAAGTGAAGTCGCCCTTCCCAGACCACTTCGAGCCATGGTTCTATCAAGCCGACCAGGAGGCGGAGGGGGCGGGGGCAGAGGCAAAGGCAGAAGCAGAAGCAGAGGACGAGGACGAAGAGGATGAGGAGGAAGAGGAGGAGGAGGACGAACAGAAGGCGGGGTAGTGTGGCGAGCTTGTTTGGAGAGCGGCAGGCTTGCTTTCTTGGTCTTTTTTGTGTGGTGTTCGGCGATGGCTTCTCAGAGCTGAACAAAACTGATAATGTGTATGTGGCTGCGAAACGTGGATGCCTCCTCCTCGCGAGAAGGCCGTGGTGCACGCGGCATCAACGAGCGCGCGCTCCTGTTCCCTTGGACCCTTTCCCATGCGCGGACCTGAATGCGTGCTCCCCTCTCACAGCCCTGCGGGTGCTGTTCTCATTTGTTCTTTTTTGCTGTTCAACGAAACTGTTGTTCTCTTTGTTGCATTTCGCTTTTCATCCCCATGAATCGAGCCTGCACGCACCCCAGGTGTATCTGCTGTTAGCATGCACGCATGGGTTGCGCCTGCCAGGCCTCGGGTGCCTTTGCCTCAGCGGCAGATGGCGAGCGCGCGTTCTTGTTCCCTTGCTGATGTTTCTCATGTGTGGACCTCAACGCGCCCTCCCACACGCACCAGAGGAGGTGAGGACCACTCGTGCCCTTGCCTCCCAAGTCACTCATATCACGCTGCACGTGGGCTCGGCTCGACCGCCTGCTGTGTTTGCTTTTTTTTTCTTCGTCTCCTGCTCTCTTCGCTCCCCAGACGGATCGAGAGCAGACGTTGCGGTGTGGCTGGTGTGCTTCTGCCTCCTGCGGCAGCACCACACCACGCCACACATGCACAAGAGGCAGCAGTCATTTGTGACAGGTCGGCGACACCCCTCCCCTGAGTGCCAGCCTGCTCCTCCTGGTGGCCTCTTCTTTGCTCAACCATTGGCTAGGCTTCGTTCACGCGTTGCCCGCGATATCATCGTGAGATGCGCAGTCACACACCAGACACATACAGATCTGTGGCCCACCGGGTCTCGCAAGCTCCCGATTCTCCGGTTTTTCGCTGACGGAGGACGAAGACTCCACAGCACATTACGTACCGCCGGCTCCTTTTTGAAACCGTGCGATTCTCGAGCGGAGGTCCTCACCGTCTTTGACTTTGTCGCACCCATGCCGCACACATGCACGCACCTAAACACACACCACCACCTCAAGGCTTTGTGTCCAAGTGATCAAACAACAATGCCGGCGCCCACGAAGCAGCGAGATGCGGCAATGCCGGCACAGAAGAAGAAGACCGTGACAAGGAAGCGGCGCGTGGCGGCTACGTCGGCTCAGCGGAAGCGCCCACGGGTATGTGTGTCTGCTCGCTCCACCCCACCCCACCCTACCACAGAAAGAGGTGAACGGTGGGCGGGGTCCGTTGCCCGTGACAGTGCTCTCCGGGTTCCTCGGTGCCGGGAAGACGACGCTGCTGCAGCACATCCTGAAGAACAAGCAGGGGCTGCGGTGCGCGGTGCTGGTGAACGACATGGCGGAGGTGAACATCGACGCGTCGCTGGTGAAGGGTTCGAAGCTGCTGCAGCAGCAGGAGCGGATGGTGGAACTGCATAACGGCTGCATCTGCTGCACGTTGCGCGACGACCTGCTGCAGGCGCTGCGCGACTTTGCATCAAGCGGCGACTTCGACGTGGTCGTGGTCGAGTCGACGGGTGTGGGCGACCCGATGGAGGTGGCGGAGACTTTCTTCATCACTCCCCCCGAGGGCGACCCGCTGCACACGGTGTGCCGCCTCGACAACTGTGTCACCGTCGTCGACGCCTCCACCTTCGCTGACAACCTGCGCAGCGTCAAGAGCATCGGTGAGAGCTTCGGCCCCGGTGGCGGGGAGAAGGCTGCGGCAGCGGCCGCTGCACCTGCTGCGGGGGGTGAGGAGCCGGAGGGGACGCCTGAGGACGACCGAAACGTGGCGCACCTTCTGATGGCGCAGGTCGAATTTGCAAACACTGTGATTCTCAACAAGACAGACCTGGTGACGCCGGAGAAGCTGTCGGAGACACAGGGAATGCTCAAGGCGCTGAACCCTTCGGCGAAGGTGATTGCGACACGCAACTCGCAGATCGACCTCAAGATGGTTCTCAACACAGGCCTCTTCACAGAGTCGTACGCTGTGGCGGCGAAGGGCTGGATGGCGGACCTTGAGCCAGGGCAGGAGCACATCCCCGAGACGGTGAAGTACGAGATCTCGTCCTTCGTCTTCCGCAGCGACAAGGCCTTCCACCCCGAGCGCCTTCACACGTTCGTCAACAAATACTTCCTGATGCAGGAGGTGGGGTGCCCCGAGGACGAGGAGGAGGAGGAGGGCGAGGAGACGGAGGAAGACGCGAGCGCTGCTGAGGCTGCGGCGCAGGAGGAGGCGGAGGTGGCGGCAGCGACGGAGGAAATGCTGGCAACGGTTCCGAAGCTGCAGGCGCGGCGAACGGAGAGCCTCGGGAACCTGCTGCGCAGCAAGGGGTACGTCTGGCTCGCGTCGCCATACCGACTCCCGGCCTTCGGTGCGTGGAACCATGCGGGGAACGTTCTGAAGTTTGGGCTTGGGGGCTTCTGGGGTGGGTTCCCCGACCCCAAGCAGGGGTTCGTGGACAAGGGGGCGCTGGCACTGGCATTGAGGCAAAAGAAGCCCAGCCAGGAGATTGTCTTCATCGGACAGCACATGAACCGCGAGGCGATTCTCAAAGAGCTCAACGCATGCCTCATCACAGCCGAGGAGGACGAGCAGCTGAAGGCGCATCTCTACGACGACAAGGGCGAAGTGCCTCTCCCGTGGGAGGACGATTTTGAGCCCTGGTACCCTGACGACTTCCTCGAGGAACAGGAGGAGCACGAGCATGACCACGAGTGAGCGGGGCGTATATCAGACTGGTCGTGTTCATCTCTTCCAACACAGCCTCTCTCTTGCAGATATCAGACCCCCCGTAGCCTCGCCTTCCGTTTGTGGAGGCGGCTCGCGCGGTGGGCTGCCCCCCCTCCCCAACGTGGGAGCTCTCTGGGTGTGATCGCAACTCTCGGCTGGTACTTCTCCTCTTCACCTTTTCTAAAATCACTTCCCCCTGCCGCATGGTTTTTCGTGTTCCCCTTGATGCCCCCGGCGTCACGCGCGGACCTGAAAAACTGCGGCTGTTGCCTTATTATTATCCGTTTTGCTGTTATCGCTTTTGTTTTTATTTTAGGTAGACCAACACACGGGCCAGTGTGTTGAAGGAAATACTCGACTTTCTCTGATGTGACACGACAAACACCACCCGGTTCCTGTGCTCCATCACCTCTGCTCTGCTCAAGGCAGGGAAGGGCGTTTTGAAGGACGCACCTGGGAAAGGTCGGGTTCGGGGTTGCGAGAGACGCACAGCGTTCTCCCCGACAGCGGGCAGAGTTGTTGCGTTCTCCCTGCCTTCTTCTCTTTTTCTCTTTTTCTCCTTTTCTTCATCTTTCCCCGCGCCTGTTTTTCATGTTCCCTTGAGGCCCCCGGGCGTCACGTGTGTGGACCTGAAAAAGTGCGGCTGTTGATGTTTATTCGTTTTGCTGTTCTCACGGACACTCGCTTTGCTTCTCCCCCGACAGCGGGCAGAGTTGTTGTGGGCTCTCAGAGGCAGTGCCACTATTGGCTGTGGGTCGCAAGGTCAAGGCTGGACTGTACACCACTCCGAAAGACCCCCCCTTTCCACAGCTCTTTGGGCCCCCGCCCTCCCGATGCGTGTGTTGCCTGCGGCGGCCGACTGCAGCTGTTGTGATTCCTGCCTCTCACACAGGGGTGCCGGGTAGCCTTGTCCGGAGGAGACCGGTGCGTCCACCACCCAACAGATAAGATACATCTGCACACACCGTGGCCATGGCAGCCGGAGCGGCACTGCTGTGGCTGTGCTTCGGTGCGCTCTCACCATGCCCGAGTGGTGCGGATCCGTTGTGCTTTGCCCAGGTTGCAAGAGGGCTAAGGTACCCCAAGCGAATGGGCCTTTCCCATGACGACGTGCTGGTTGCCGTGGCAGGAGACATCAGTGGTCTGTACGTGTACAACGTAATCACAGGTGCTGTCCTCACAGTGCCCTCTTACAACGGTGCCCATGACGTTGCGTTGTCACCTCATGGGGACACAGTGGCGGTCGCCGTGCGTCTGGTTGGTGTTGCGAGAGTGGAGTGCAGCGGGACTCAACTGGGGTCGGACGCATCGAGGGAGATTGCTCCTGTGTTGCGTACTCACCTGACGGCACGGTGTTGCTTCCGGGCACGCTGACGGCAGCATCTACATCTGGGATGCGGTGACTGGGGACTTGCTGGAGTCCCTCACCGGAGCTACCCGGACACAGTTGACGGTGGGGGTCTTCGCTCCATCCGCCAAAAAAATACAGCAGCAGTCTCTCGAGTCTTCCTTTCAGATGATTTTTGCATTGATCGCTTCCACCTTTTTTTTTCTCGCTGGCGCTAGTGATGTCGGCTGGCAGAAAAAACACACAACAAACCCCCCCCCCCCCCCCGCGTGTCGAGTGACCTTACCTGTCTGAAGTACAGAAAATGTGTCGGGTTGGGTGGAGCATACACACACACATACACATATGTTCACACAACACAGGGCAAACCGCACAACCGTGTTCACACATCCGGCATCCTATGCGAAATACCCGCCGCTCCCCGGGAGCTGTTGCGGGAACCATCTGCTCTTCCGACCCACCGAGACTCTTGCCGTATTTTCTCTACCACACGGGGTGTGTTTTACCAAAAACCAAAAAAAACCGGAAAAAACCCGTGAAAAAGTCGGAAAAAAAGAGTGTGGGGAGTTGGGTCCAGTTTAGCAAAGTGAGCTTATTTTTCGAAAATTGAAAAATTGGGGACACCAAAAGTCCCCAGAAAAATCTTCGACTTGGCCCGCAGAGTAATTTTTTTTGGTGAAAAACGATTTCAACAGTTGTCCAACAGTTGCTGTACAAGACGGCACACCGTTCTCTGCGCATGGGCTGCTGCACGTGAATCATTTGGATGTCCGAGGGGCTATCGGAACGAGGAGGGCCACGAGCCTGAACTACCCGCCAGCAGTGATCCCGTGCCAGGGCTGGCAGGGGGCCGCGGCCCCACCTCCCTTTTTCTGTAATTGTTTGGGAGGGTGGGCCGCCAGGGGTGGCATGGCCCTACCCTCGGCCCTACCTCCCGGGTCAGATTTTGGGGCTTTGGGTTCGGCCTTGTGGCCGAGTTTTCATGCGCCGCAGCGTATGAAAACCCAACGGCATGCTGGGGGCTTGATGGTGTTCATCGAAGCGCACCTCATCATGCCCCAAGCGAAGGACCATCCCCGCCTGGAATGTGCAACAGCACCAACCGGTGTGGGGACTAGCCTTCGAAGACTTTCAGGATGTTCACTACCGTGGCGGCGGCTGGGGGGCTGGATTCCTGATTTTTGATCGAGCAGGACGACCAAAGGCAGCAACATCCGGTGCCTCTCGAATTGGGTGAAAATGTTCTGTGGCCGTGCATTCGATCCTGTTTGCATCATACCACGGGAAGTCGGGGCGGGGTTGGGCTGCACTTTTTTTCTCGCGAGCTCGGCCACCCTGTGCCCGACTTCTTTTTTGGTTTGCCCGACCCCCAGCGAGATCACTGGCAGCCAGACCTTGTTCAACATAAACAGCAGACAAGAGAGCAGAATGGAGTGTGGGGCAGCTGCCGTGCTCCCACACATAAACATCGCACCTCTCGCGCTGCCTGCACGAAAGGGACGGGTAACCTGCAGGTCACCCACAGCAGCCTACTGCCTACGTTCTATACAAGATCAGCGCCGACCACACGAAAGGCTGTTCGACCTGCGGCGCAACAACAAGCTCCGGTGGGAACAGAACTGAGCGGCAACAGGATGCAATGCAGGCCCACATCCGTTGCCCTGCGGCAAGAGCAGTCACATCGATATCGTTGACAGGGCCTGCCCACTGGTGTGTGACGGGGTGACCTACAGATGGTGACCTGGCCCACGGCAGAACACCTGGGTCGGGGGATGGCTGCGACTGGGCATTACCTAACTCTTCATGATGCAGGACTGCGGACAAATGGTCCAAGAGAGCAAGTATGGCTCCCGCTCAGCTCTCACTGAAGTTGAACCAGATGCAAGTGGCGGGAGGAGGAGGGGGTCCCGGGGGAGGACACACCGGCCGGCAACCCACGAGGACTGGCCCGTCCCAGTCGACAGAAGAACAAAGCAGGAACACGGACTCACATGAAACGACATACTGAAGTGTGGGAGGAGGAGGCGAGCACAAAAGGGCGTCGGCTACCGCACGCCCTTTGGGCGCAGCCGACGACGACCGAACCGGCCACCGGCCGGGAGGTGCGTGTGGCGTGGGGGGCGAAGCCCCCCACGCAAGGGGGGTCCGGGGGGCGAAGCCCTCCGGAAAAAAATTTGGGGTTTTTTGGCCTATTTTTGGCCATTTTCCGCTGCATTTGTTTGATTTTGGGTCGGGAAAGGTATGGCCAGGAAGTGGGAAAAATTGAGGAAAAAGTCGGAAATTTTCAGGTTTGCCCATATAAACCATGGGTCACAGATTCCGATTTTTGGGTCAGACTCCAAGTTTGACACAAGGGAAAATAGGCAAAAATTTTCACCTATTTTTGGTCACCTAAGGGGGGGCTTCGCTCCGGGTCACTGACCCAAGCTGACCCAGATTGACCCGGAGCGAAGCCCCCCATTTTCCTAAGGTGAAAAACCCCAGGGTGACCCAAATTGACCCAAGTTGACCCAAATTGACCCGGAGCGAAGACCCCCGGTGAACAGCTTATCAGCCGGAGCACGGTGCCAGCAGAATCACCTTTATTGGGTCAAAAACCCACTTCTCACAATTTGGCCGATGTTAGACACATCCGCAACCACACCCACACGGCCCGCATCACACCTCAGGCCTGCCCCTTCCGGGTGGGTGTTCTCCAGCTTCCCCTTGACAGGCTTCCTACTTCGCACACACGGAATTGGCAACCTGGAGGTTCAGAGTTGTGAAGGATCACAACTCATGATGGCACGTTCCTGGGATGGGTGAAGAAGCGGACCCAGGTCGTGTCGGAGGCGACTGAGTTTACTAGTAAGACAGGAGTGTGGATCAAGGGAGAAGAGAACGGAGGATCGACTGTGCTGCATGCGGCTGCCGTAAGGAATCGTGCTCACGTGCTGAAGGATATTCTCCTGGCGGGTAACATCGCGGTCGACACACTTGATGACCTGGGGTACAGTGCGTGCAGCCTCGCTGGTGCATTCGGCGTCACAGGCGCTTTGCGCTTCCTTATCACGGAAGGACAAGCTGATGTGAACAAGGCCAAGAAGCAGGACACGGGCGCCACAGTGCTGGAGGGTCACAGCGAGGCTGCTCGCAGCATGGCTGTGTCAGGCACGAGGATCTTCAGCACGTCAGATGACAGCACCATCTGTGTGTGGGACATCAGCACCCTCACACACACACGCACCCTGGCTGGGCACACTGGTGCAGTGAGAGGCAGCGCCCTGACTCGGAACGAGCAGCACCTGGTGTCGTGCTCTGAGGACAAGTCACTCAAGGTGTGGTGCACAGCCTCCCTCAGCTGCCTGCGTACTGTGCAACTGGACTACCATTCCTACACACTTGCTGTGTCACAGCCAGGTGATGTTGTTGCTGACAGGGTTTCCGCGACGTGGCTATTTAGCCGCCTCAGCACAGGGGCGTGCCTGGGGAAGCTGGACTCACAAAGCTGCGCTGTTGCCCTCAGCCCCTGCGGGAGGTGGGTCTTCTCACCAACGAACGATGCTTCTGTCACTGTGAGTTCTGTGTCTTCCGTTTCACCTTGAGTGAAATGCCCGTCACCCTGCTCGTCTGCTTGCCTGCCTTTCTAGCCTCCACCATGATCGCATCGCACACAGCTCGGTGGGAGTGCAGAGGGACAGGAACACCCCGCCCCGCTCTCCCCTTTCCCTTTCCCTTTCCCTCTTCCCCTTCGGAGCCGACAGCGACCACCACACGCTGCGGCCACGTCCTTTGGCGGCGTCGCTCAACCACCAACCTCCGCCTGCAGGGCACGGCCTTCCGTTCACATGCGACGCGCGTTGGGCGCACTGCTCCTGCTGGCGGCCTTGACGGCGGCACAACAGCTCGAAGTGCCGCAGTGCGCGCCGGCCCTCCACGACGTGCTCGCGGTGCGCAAGGCCGACGGGTCGACGCAGCTGCCGCCGACGCACTTCGGGGGCGGCTTGGTGGTTGAGATGGACGTCTTCAACCAGGGCGGCAGCGGCGCGCTGCTGAGCCTGTCGGCCGGCGCGGAGGATGTGTTCCAGATCAGCATTCACGAGTCCAGCGTGCTGCACTTCATCTCAATGCGCGGGGGCCGCTTTCGCTTCACCGCGCTGCGCTCGCGGGGCTTGCCGCTGGGGTGGAGCAGTTTGTACGTTGCGCTTGTGCCGAACAGCGTCGGCAGCACGAATGGGTTGTGCTACGTGTACATCGACCAGCGGTACGTAACACAGATCAGCTGCGACGTGCCGCGCACGGTCGAGCGTCGGCACACGTACGTCCTGGACAGCGTGTTCGGCGCGTCGCCTGGGCTGAATGCGTCGGTGCAGAACCTCGCCGTGCGGGCGTGCAGCGTGCGCGAGGTGGTGGACACAACCCCAGGCGTGCCGCTTGCGTCGTGCCCCTTGCAGCCTGTGCTCGACGTCGCCGACGTGCCGCGGCCGATGCAGCTGACGCCGGTGTCCTTCGGCGGGCCGTTCGAGCTCACGGTGACTGTGAACGCGACGAAGTGGGACGTGACGCTGTTCGAGTCGGAAGACCTGTCCGGCGGCGCACTGCGCATCACCTACTCCTCGGGCTCGATGCACGTCGGGTTCGGATCATGCAGCTTCTTCGCCGACGTGCCATACGGAGCGGTGCGCGCGGTGCGCGTCGTGGGGCTGAACAACGTGGCGTTCGTTACCCTCGACGGGGTGTTGCAGGGAATGGTCAACGGATGCGGGCTGCCGCCCAACAGCGCGTTGCGGTTCAGCCGGATGGGGGCGCTGTCGCCTTTGGGAGCGGCTCGCTGGCCTGGCGCGTCAGACATGCGGCTCCGCGCGTGCGACGTGCCGGCGTCGGCTCACACGCAGAGCAGCAGCGCATGCGACGCAGTGCTCGAGCGGTCGTCCGCGGAGGGGGACGCGCTGCCCCTGCGGCTGCCGGACACGCACTTTGGGGGGCTGTTTGAGCTGGAAGTGGTGGTGCGGATGGCGACCGGCGGGCCTGTCGTGCTGCTGCCCTCTGCGGCCAACGTCACAGGGCTGTACATCTACGCGGACGACCTGATGCCGCACGTGGACTCGCGCTCCCTGCCGGCGGGCACGTTCGACGCAGCCAAGGAGTACGACCCGGGGTGGGCCGGGCCGGGGCAGCACCGTATGCTGCTGTCCACGTTGCGGCACGGGAACGACACGGTGTGCATGCTGCACGTCAACGGTACCCTACGGTCGTTCGGGCGATGCGAGCTGCCGGCGATGCAGCTGCGCAGGACGCTTGTCGGACTCGCGCCGAGCATGTGGGACGCCAACTACGATTCGGTCCTCGCGTCCGGCACGCTGCACGCGCTCACGCTCCGCGCGTGCAACGCAACGGAGCCCGACGACGGGTCGGGCGGCGGGGACACGCCCGCGCCGCTGCCGCTGCCCGAGTGCGAGCTGGAGACGGTGCTGGAGCAGCAGCGCCCGCTCGCAGGCAGGGCGGAGCTTCCGCCGCCGCGTTTCGGCGGCCCTTTCTGGATGAGCGTCAACCTGACGGTGCGGGACGTCACGGCGCGTGGCACGGTGCTTGGGCTGTACGCGCTGGACACGAGCCGACACGTGTCCGTGACCGTTGAGCCGGCCGACGGCTGCTCGGGGTTGCGTGTCGCAGTGTCATCCGCGTACGGGTGCGCCGCGGTCGCGCCGGGCGGCCGGCTCCTCCTCGACGTCGTCTCACGGTCCGGGCAGGTGTTCCTGTTCGCCGGCGGCGCGCTGGTGGGCAGGTCATCCGCATGGGGCGGCATTCCAGCGCCGCTCAGCTTCACCGTCGTCAACGACCAGATCGGCGGCACCGGCTCGGCTTTCGGCGCAGCCAACCTGACGGTCGAGCGGCTCGTCGTACGCAGCTGCCGCGACACGGCTGTCGCGCCGCAGGCGTTCCTCCTCGACCAGGACTGCGGCCTGCAGGACGTTGTGGCGCTTGAGGAGGTTGCAGGGGAGCGGCAGCTGCCGGCGGTGCACTTCGGCGGCGGGATGGAGATGCGTGCGGTGCTGTCGCAGCAGCGCGAAGCCTACTCCATCCGCATCATGGGCTTCTCGCAGGGGGCGGCGGAAAACTCCTTGACCGTCGACATTCAGGAAAACAAGCTGAATTTCTTCGGAACTCAGAACGGGTCCAACATGTTCGTTGAAACGTGGTTCGGCGTCCGCAGCACCGCGACAGCAATTCGAGTGGCAGTCTTCGTTCAGAGCGCAGAAGCAACGACCGGTGCGTGTGCCATCTACATCGACGAGCGGATGATGGCGGTGAGGGAGTGCCCCGTGCCGTCGCTGGTGCCACGTTATGTCGCAAAAGTGGGCAGCGCTTCGGTGCTGCTGCAGAACTTCACGCTGCGGGCGTGCCGTGTCCTCACGTCCCCGCTGCCGCAATACCCCTCACCGCTGTGCCCTCTGCAGCCTGTGCTGAGCGCAAGCGGCCTGGTCGGCCACACGCAGCTGCCGGCAACGGAGATCGGCGGGCCGTTTGAGGTCGACATGCGCATCACCCTGCCGACCACCCGGCACGGCGGAGGGTACCACAAGTTCCCGTGGGCGTACGAGCACTACGAGACGCTGCTGAGTGTGTCGGGGCTGCCACTTGGTGACACTCTGCTGTGGCTCCGAGTGCTGGCGACGACGGACGGCGTGTCGATCACCTTTGACGGTGTGCGCGGAACTGGAGGGGGCGGCGTGCCGGACGAGCCCGGCACGCACCACGTGAAGGCGGTGGTCGTGCCCGAGAACGGGCACCACGTGCTGTACCTCTTCTACGACGGGGCGCTCGTCAATGCTGGCGACCGGATCGAAGTGCCCGTCGCGCGGCGCAGCCTCACACTCGTCGGGCGGGGGCTGAGTGTCGGCGGAAGCGTCTTCGGCCGGCTCCCCTACTCGGGGAACATCTCCGACTTCTCGCTGAAGGCGTGCACCGTTGCGGCGGTGGACGACGCCGTCGAGCTGGCGGCCCCGCAGTGTGCGCTGCAGCCTGTGGTCAGCTCAAGCCGCCCGGTGGACTCTGTGGCGTTGCCCCCGACGCAGGCCGGGGGCGGGCTGGTGGCCACTGTCGAGGTGCAGCTCGCGGAGGGCGGGTGGGTGAACCTGCGGCTGTCTGACGGGGACAGCGACACCGCCGTGGACTTTGGCGTCCACGGCGGCTACACATACCTAGGGTGGCAAGCGCGGGGCAACGCCCTTGTCCGCGCAGGGCTGCACACGCTGCGCTACGTCGTGGTGCCCACGGAGGGCGATCCGACGCAGGCGACGTGCGTGCTGTACGTCGACGGGCAGATCGACAGCTACTCCAAGTGCGCCACGCCGTCTGTGCGGCTGCGTGGCGCCTCGTTGCTCGGCGTCTCGCCCGGCAGCACTGTGCGCAGCATGTCCGTCGCTGCCTGCGACGTCAAGCCCGTCGAGGTGTCTCCGGAGCTGCGCTGCCCGCTGCAGCGTGTGGCCGAGGCTCGCGACGTGCGCGGCGTGAGGCAGCTTCTGCCAACAAACTTCGGCGGCGCGTTCCGGCTGTCCGTCGAGGTGGAGGTGGGCAGCTTCGCTGACGGCGCCGTCGAGGAGCCGCTCTTCACGGCGGGCGACTTCCAACTGTTCTTCTTCTTCCGCGAGGTGCGGGTGTGCCCCTTCCGGGCAGGCTCTTCTCGCTCAGCGGGGTGCCTTGCGGGCCTCAAGACGCGAGTGGACGGCCTTGGGCGGCACAACCTCACGGTGGTGGGCATGCCCTTCGGCACGCGGGCGTACTACCAGCTGTACATCGACGGTTGGCTGACGAAGGTGGCGATCAGCTCTTCGCTGCCCCGTGTGGCGGTACGCGGCGACGTGTTCGTGGGGCGTGGAAGCCTCGCGCCGCCCGCAGCGGACGCGCCGCCGCTGGAAGCGCAGCACGTGCTGAACGGCACCGTGCGCAGCGTCGCCCTCGAGGCGTGCGACGTGGAGGACATCCCTGCGACGTGGCCGCACCCGCCAGACGAGACGTTCTACCCAAACCTGACGGCGCTGTGCGGGGCGGACACGTCTCTCGTCTCCGTGGCAGCGGCAGCCGCAGGGCCCTTCCGGACGCAGACGGTGCTCCCGGCGAGCTACTCCTTCGGCCGGTCGGTGGACTTCCGGATCGAGTTCACGCTTTCCGCGCTGCGTGACGGGGCGCTGATGTCCGTCATGATGTTCAACGCGTTCAAGAACTTCCACGGCTGGTCAACGAGGCTGAGCATCCGAATCAGTGGCAACGGCTCGGTGATCGAGACCTCCGGTGGCTCCGTGGTGGTGGGGAGAAAGCCGTTCACCGCGCTGACCACGGGGACGGTGTCGGTCGGCACACGCCACGTTGTGCGCCTCACGCTGTCCGGTGGCGTGTGCACCATGCGGCTGGGGGACCAGATTATCCACCACGCGCGCTGCGCAGACGACGCAGCCGCCGTGGACGGCGCTGTCGTCGCGCTGTGGCCGGAGGACGACATGCCGCCGCAGCCGCCCGCCGCGGCGCGCGCCTCGTGGGGTGAGGTGCACAGCTTCACGGCCGAGACGTGCCCGCCGGCCGACAGCGCGGCGCCGATGCAGCAGCCGCTGCAGCCGACCTGCGCGCTGCACGATGCGCTGGCGTTTGCGTCGCTCCGCGAGGGGCGCGCCGGCGTGCGGCAGGTGCGCTACGGCGGGGAGTTTGTCTTCGAGGCCGCCGTGCGCGTCGAGCGGCCGGTGCCGCAGCCCAAGTATTATTCAGGCACCCGCGCCGATCTCGTGACGATGCTGGGGCCGCCCGAGAGCTACGTCAAGCTGTACGCCTCGCAGGTGCACTCCGAGATGTACGACCTGACGTGGGAGACAACTACTACCCAGTCTTCGCAGACGAAGTTCTTTTCGGCGAAGAATCTGTGGTTTGGGAAGGAGTACCGTGTTCAGCTGTTCGGACGCTACACCCCGTCGACGCACAGCTGGTGGTGCGTGTGGCTCGCCGACGGGCTGGTCCGCGGCGTCACTCGCGAGTGCGGGGAGCCTGAGGATCAGCTGCGCGACGTCCTGCTCGCGCCGGCAGGCATGCGCCCTGCACCCTACGCCGGCAAGCTCGAGGCCACCTTGCGCAACGCCACGCTGCGCGCGTGCGGCGCGGCGGTCGACTTCCCAACAGCCCAGAAGCCGCAGCCTTCGTGTACGATGCAGCCTGCGGTGCAGGTGTCGGGCGACCTGGACGGGCAACAGCACGCTGCGCTGGGCACGGCACGCTTCGGGGGCGACTTCGTGCTGCGCGCTCAGGTCGCGATGCCGTCGGCAGCGCCAGACGGCGAGCACACGCTTCTGGAGCTGAGGGACTCGCCCTACTCGTGGGTGCTGCGCATCGTGGCGCGCAAGCAGAACGGCACCGTCGCGCTGCAGGCGTTCGATGCCGCGCCGCGCTACGCCCTCGACGCGACGCACTCTGTGGAGGTCCGCGCCGTGGTTCTGCCGGGCAGCAGCGCCGGCGCGGCGGATCGGAAGTGCTATTTCTTCGTCAACGACGTGCTGATGGAGGTCGCGGCGTGCAAGTTGAACAACGTTCCTCACGCTGTGTGGGCGCCGCACCCCTGGCTGGTGGCGCTGGACGTGGACGCCTGTGAGGTGGCGCAGCCGCTCGTGTGGGTGGGCACGCCTGTCCCGCCCACCCCCGAGCCGACCGCACAGCCGACACTGCAGCCAACAGCAGCCCCGGTTCCATCGACACTGCAGCCAACAGCAGCCCCGGTTCCATCGACACTGCAGCCAACAGCACCGCCGACGCCGCAGCCAACAGCACACCCGACTGCAGAACCCACACCAACCCCGACACTGCAACCAACACCGCAACCAACGTGGGTGCCGACACCGCAGCCCACACCGCAGCCGACCACACCCCAACCCCAAACAACCCCAACACCGCAGCCAACACCGCAGCCAACCGCACAGCCCACAAGCTTTCCCTCTGCTGCATCCTCAACTGCCTCCCCCAACGGCGAAACCGCTGCGCCGCACACGTCCGAGAACACGACAGTCGACAACGAAGGGCGCGAGGCGACGCCCGGCGAGGACGCGGCCGCGGTCGCGGACCCCCCAGAGGGTCTCCTCCGGTAACACCGGTGGCCAACAGGCCGCCTCCCCTGTGTGTGTGCGTTTTAAACCAGAGTTTGCGTAGCGTACTCAGTCTAGAGAGTCCTGACCATCCCCATGATTAAGTCACGGCGCCACCACCAGACCTGGCCGGGTGGTGCTTGGTGCTGCACGTTTTGACCTGCATGGTAGCAGCTACACAGTTACCACAACGAGTGAGACGGTGAACTGAACAGAAAAGAGCCTGTGGGGTGAGTGACCGGTTGCTTTTTTGTATGTGACATCAAGAGCAAGTGCTCGGTGTGTATCTACACTAAAAAACAAAGATGAGACGTGTGTGTGTGTTCGTCACTTTTTCCCATCACGGGTCTGAGAGGCCAGTTCAGCGCCACTCGGAGGAGGGCTTGCCGCAACGATCGCGTGATGCGCATTGCAGCAGGAGGCTCGGTAACGTGAGGACCGCCGGAGACAGAGGAGCAGGCTCGCTCGCTGCGTCCTGCACTCAACTAACGTGTGTGTTCAATCTGGTGGGCCGCGGAGCTCCTCGAGCAGTGTAGACTGCAGAACAACAGCCCCTCACGCCCCTCGCGCTCCGAAGAAGAAGCACGTCAGGCCTGTTGCGACATATCTGGAAAATCCTTGAGCTGCCTGCATTCAGATCTGGTAAATCCTTGAGCTGCCTGCATGCAGATCTGGAAAATCCTTGAGCTGCCTGCATGCAGATCTGGAAAATCCTTGAGCTGCCTGCATTCAGATCTGGTAAATCCTTGAGCTGCCTGCATGCAGATCTGGAAAATCCTTGAGCTGCCTGCATTCAGATCTGGTAAATCCTTGAGCTGCCTGCATTCAGATCTGGAAAATCCTTGAGCTGCCTGCATTCAGATCTGGTAAATCCTTGAGCTGCCTGCATTCAGATCTGGTAAATCCTTGAGCTGCCTGCATTCAGATCTGGAAAATCCTTGAGCTGCCTGCATTCAGATCTGGAAAATCCTTGAGCTGCCTGCATTCAGATCTGGTAAATCCTTGAGCTGCCTGCATTCAGATCTGGTAAATCCTTGAGCTGCCTGCATGCAGATCTGGAAAATCCTTGAGCTGCCTGCATGCAGATCTGGAAAATCCTTGAGCTGCCTGCATTCAGATCTGGAAAATCCTTGAGCTGCCTGCATGCAGATCTGGAAGATCCTTGAGCTGCCTGCATTCAGATCTGGAAAATCCTTGAGCTGCCTGTATGCAGATCTGGAAAATCCTTGAGCTGCCTGCATTCAGATCTGGTAAATCCTTGAGCTGCCTGCATTCAGATCTGGAAAATCCTTGAGCTGCCTGCATTCAGATCTGGAAAATCCTTGAGCTGCCTGCATTCAGATCTGGTAAATCCTTGAGCTGCCTGCATTCAGATCTGGTAAATCCTTGAGCTGCCTGCATGCAGATCTGGAAAATCCTTGAGCTGCCTGCATGCAGATCTGGAAAATCCTTGAGCTGCCTGCATTCAGATCTGGAAAATCCTTGAGCTGCCTGCATTCAGATCTGGTAAATCCTTGAGCTGCCTGCATTCAGATCTGGTAAATCCTTGAGCTGCCTGCATGCAGATCTGGAAAATCCTTGAGCTGCCTGCATTCAGATCTGGTAAATCCTTGAGCTGCCTGCATGCAGATCTGGAAAATCCTTGAGCTGCCTGCATTCAGATCTGGTAAATCCTTGAGCTGCCTGCATTCAGATCTGGAAAATCCTTGAGCTGCCTGCATTCAGATCTGGAAAATCCTTGAGCTGCCTGCATTCAGATCTGGTAAATCCTTGAGCTGCCTGCATTCAGATCTGGAAAATCCTTGAGCTGCCTGCATTCAGATCTGGTAAATCCTTGAGCTGCCTGCATGCAGATCTGGAAAATCCTTGAGCTGCCTGCATTCAGATCTGGAAAATCCTTGAGCTGCCTGCATTCAGATCTGGTAAATCCTTGAGCTGCCTGCATGCAGATCTGGAAAATCCTTGAGCTGCCTGCATGCAGATCTGGAAATTCCTTGAGCTGCCTGCATTCAGATCTGGAAAATCCTTGAGCTGCCTGCATGGAGATCTGGAAAATCCTTGAGCTGCCTGCATGCAGATCTGGAAAATCCTTGAGCTGCCTGCATTCAGATCTGGAAAATCCTTGAGCTGCCTGCATGCAGATCTGGAAGATCCTTGAGCTGCCTGCATTCAGATCTGGAAAATCCTTGAGCTGCCTGTATGCAGATCTGGAAAATCCTTGAGCTGCCTGCATTCAGATCTGGAAAATCCTTGAGCTGCCTGCATTCAGATCTGGTAAATCCTTGAGCTGCCTGCATTCAGATCTGGAAAATCCTTGAGCTGCCTGCATTCAGATCTGGAAAATCCTTGAGCTGCCTGCATGCAGATCTGGAAAATCCTTGAGCTGCCTGCATTCAGATCTGGAAAATCCTTGAGCTGCCTGCATTCAGATCTGGTAAATCCTTGAGCTGCCTGCATGCAGATCTGGTAAATCCTTGAGCTGCCTGCATGCACATCTGGAAAATCCTTGAGCTGCCTGCATTCCGATCTGGGAAATCCTTGAGCTGCCTGCATGCAGATCTGGAAAATCCTTGAGCTGCCTGCATTCAGATCTGGAAAATCCTTGAGCTGCCTGCATTCAGATCTGGAAAATCCTTGAGCTGCCTGCATTCAGATCTGGAAAATCCTTGAGCTGCCTGCATTCAGATCTGGTAAATCCTTGAGCTGCCTGCATGCAGATCTGGTAAATCCTTGAGCTGCCTGCATGCAGATCCGCAAACCCGCAAACCCGCAAAATGGCTGGGGACCCATATTTGGACATTATATACCGTTTCACACCCAGTATCTGAACCATTCGCGCATTTTTGAGACACCCGATTTTGACCCACCCAGGGTGTTCGAACCACCCAAATTGGAGTTTTGTAAAAAAAAAAAAAAAAAAAAAAGTGAGGTTTGAACCCACAGTGCTAAAAATACCCAAAAAATTCCTTTGAAAAAATATACTACCGACGTCTGTACGTGACGATATGTACAAAAATTTTGGGCTAAACGTAGCAGGGTTATGAGCTTTATATCTTTCGAGAGAAAAAAAGTTTATCGAAAAATTCCGGTCAACTGCATTTCATCAATTATGGCTGGGTACCCATGGAAAACCGAAAATTTTGGTGGCACGTACAGGGTCTGGTAGTGCCATTTTGGTACTCAGAATCAACCCAGATGTCAGCAGAAGTGGGAGGAAATCAGGTACTGAAAATTGGGTGCAATTTAACACTTTTTGGTGTTTTTTAGTGTTTTTAGTGGTTTTCCACATATTTTTTTGGGTCAGATATAAAAATTTCCCCCAGGATTGTCAATCCCAAGGGAAAACTGTCATTTTTGGTACTCTATTCAGAGTCAGTCCATACCAATGAAGTACAGAAACTGTAGCTTAAGAAATCGTTGGTTGCCCTTGTAAATGGAGGCTAATTGCGACTTTGCAGCATTTTCACCTATTGTGCAGAGTAACCCCAGAAATCGTTGGTTGCCCATTCAGAATGTGGGCTCTGGTGTGAACATGTGGTGAATTTTGGGACCCAGAATCGGGTTTACAATTTTTTTTTTTGGGACCCATATTTTTTGGTGTAGACCAGGGGTAAAGGGGAAAATGGGGTGGGCTGCCTTTCTGATTACAATTCCGAACTCCTTATTGGATTCGGCCATACTCTGGTGAATACACCTCATCCCGCCTGATTTGAGAAGTTAAGCACCAGCAGGCCTGGATAGTACTGACGTGGGTGACCAGTTGGGAAGTCCGGGTGCTTGAATCCTAAAAAAAACTTTTTTTTTTTTTTTTCAAAAAAACGTACCGATTTTCCACACCACCCAGGAGGCATTTTGAGTACCAAAATGGCACTACCAGACCCTGTCCGTGCCACTGGTATTTTCGATTTTTTATGGGTCCTCAGCCATAATTGATAGAATTCAATGGACCGGAATTTTTCGATAAAATTTTTTTTTCTGAAAGATATAAAGCTCATGACCCTACTACGTTTCACCCAAAAAAAATATACATATCGTCACGTACAGACACCGGTAGTATATTTTTTCGAAGGAATTTTTGGGAAATTTGTAGCAGTGTTGGTAGGAAACACACTTTCTCGTTTTTGGACAAACTCCAACTTTGGTGGTTCGAACACCCTGGGGGGGTCTATTTCGGGTGTCTCAAAAATGCGCGAGAGGTGGGGATATTGGGTCAGAGAGGAATCAAAACGTTGGTAGGGTACTGCCCAGCCACCACCAATTAAGTCGTTTTTGGTGTTCCAAAAAGTGTTTTTTGGCCATTTTTGGACCTATTTTTGGGGTTTTGGCACCCCAAATCGGCCACTTTTTTGGACCCAGATATACCCGTTTCTGTACCAGAATCTGGGTGTGGAAAAAAAAAAAAAAAAAAAAAAAGTACCCACCCAGGTGGTCAACTTGCTTCCAACACACCTAGATTCCTTAGAAAACACCCCATGATTTCACCTCAATATGTACCTGGAGCTCCATACTGGGCCCTGGTGAGCTCACCAACAGTTTGCACCGTTTCTGACCCGAAATCTGGGTCAAAAACGGTGGTACCCGTCACACGGTGGGTCCCCAGCCATTTTCACAGAAATGCCATTTTTTAGGTGAAAATGGGCAAAAAACAGGGTTTTGGCCAAAAAAAACGACCTAATGGGTCCTGGCTGGGGACCCATATTTGGACATTATATACCGTTTCACACCCAGTATCTGAACCATTCGCGCATTTTTGAGACACCCGATTTTGACCCACCCAGGGTGTTCGAACCACCCAAATTGGAGTTTTGTAAAAAAAAAAAAAAAAAAAAAAAGTGAGGTTTGAACCCACAGTGCTAAAAATACCCAAAAAATTCCTTTGAAAAAATATACTACCGACGTCTGTACGTGACGATATGTACAAAAATTTTGGGCTAAACGTAGCAGGGTTATGAGCTTTATATCTTTCGAGAAAAAAAAAGTTTATCGAAAAATTCCGGTCAACTGCATTTCATCAATTATGGCTGGGTACCCATGGAAAACCGAAAATTTTGGTGGCACGTACAGGGTCTGGTAGTGCCATTTTGGTACTCAGAATCAACCCAGATGTCAGCAGAAGTGGGAGGAAATCAGGTACTGAAAATTGGGTGCAATTTAACACTTTTTGGTGTTTTTTAGTGTTTTTAGTGGTTTTCCACATATTTTTTTGGGTCAGATATAAAAATTTCCCCCAGGATTGTCAATCCCAAGGGAAAACTGTCATTTTTGGTACTCTATTCAGAGTCAGTCCATACCAATGAAGTACAGAAACTGTAGCTTAAGAAATCGTTGGTTGCCCTTGTAAATGGAGGCTAATTGCGACTTTGCAGCATTTTCACCTATTGTGCAGAGTAACCCCAGAAATCGTTGGTTGCCCATTCAGAATGTGGGCTCTGGTGTGAACATGTGGTGAATTTTGGGACCCAGAATCAGCCCAGATATGAGTTGAAATATGGGAAAATCAGGTACTGGAAATTGGGTGCAATTTAACACTTGTCAGTGTTTTTGTGTTTTTTAGTGGTTTTCTACAGAATTTTTTTGTTCAGATATAAAAATTTCCCCCAGGATTGTCAATCCCAAGGGAAAACTGTCAGTTTTTGGTACTCTATTCAGAGTCAGTCCATACCAATGAAGTACAGAAACTGTAGCTTAAGAAATCGTTGGTTGCCCTTGTAAATGGAGGCTAATTGCGACTTTGCAGCATTTTCACCTATTGTGCAGAGTAACCCCAGAAATCGTTGGTTGCCCATTCAGAATGTGGGCTCTGGTGTGAACATGTGGTGAATTTTGGGACCCAGAATCAGCCCAGATATGAGTTGAAATATGGGAAAATCAGGTACTGGAAATTGGGTGCAATTTAACACTTGTCAGTGTTTTTGTGTTTTTTAGTGGTTTTCTACAGAATTTTTTTGTTCAGATATAAAAATTTCCCCCAGGATTGTCAATCCCAAGGGAAAACTGTCAGTTTTTGGTACTCTATTCAGAGTCAGTCCATACCAATGAAGTACAGAAACTGTAGCTTAAGAAATCGTTGGTTGCCCTTGTAAATAGAGGCTAATTGTCACTTGGTAGTATTTCCACCTATTGTGCAGAGTAACCCCAGAAATTGTGGGTTGCCCATTCAGAATGTGGGCTCTGTTGGCAGATTTTGGCACCCAGAATCAGCCCAGATATCAGCAGAAATATGGGTAAATTGGGTCCTGGAAATTAGGTACATTTTCGTGATTTTTAGTGACTTTTAGTGCTTTTGTGATTTCTACTGGTTTTCTACATATTTTCTTCTTGTTCAGATATAAAAATTTCCCCCAGGATTGTCAATCCCAAGGGAAAACTGTCATTTTTGGTACTCTATTCAGAGTCAGTCCATACCAATGAAGTACAGAAACTGTAGCTTAAGAAATCGTTGGTTGCCCTTGTAAATGGAGGCTAATTGCGACTTTGCAGCATTTTCACCTATTGTGCAGAGTAACCCCAGAAATCGTTGGTTGCCCATTCAGAATGTGGGCTCTGGTGTGAATGTGTGGTACATTTTGGCACCCAGAATCAGCCCAGATATCTGCAGAAATATGGGAAAACTGGATACTGGAAATTGGGTGCAGTTTAGTGCTTTGTAGGGGGTTTGTGTGTTTTTAACATTTTTTAGTGGTTTTCCACATATTCTTGTTGTTCAGGTATAAAAATTCCCCCCAGGATTGTCAATCCCAAGGGAAAACTGTCATTTTTGGTACTCTATTCAGAGTCAGTCCATACCAATGAAGTACAGAAACTGTAGCTTAAGAAATCGTTGGTTGCCCTTGTAAATGGAGGCTAATTGCCACTTTGCCCCGAAACCAGCTATTCTGCAGAGTGGACCCAGGAACCGTTGGTTTCATATTCAGAATCCGGGGTGTGACGGGACCAGTACCGGGTTTGAACCACCCACACAGCATCTGTGACCCCAACATATGCTACCCCGTTCCACCCCCAGATTCTGGCCTTGATACGGTGCCAGTGCATATGGGGTGACACCTCTGCCTGGGTGTGTGAAACTTGCCTGTTTTCAATTTTGGGCCCATTTGGACCCATTTTTTTCAGGCCATTTTCCAGCACCTAGGGTGTGAAAATATGGCCGCACAGCGAGATCCGGGTTTGAAAACGGCCCAGGGAGCTCCTTTGTACCCGATTTCAACCGATAGAAATGTAAAATGTGCACACAGGGGGTCCCAGATGGTAAAAATCACCCCCAAAAACAGGGCCCCATTTTTCAGGGTGTTTTTTCCCCTTCACAAAAAAAAATTTCTGTGCTGATCTGGGGTGTAATTCCAGCACCACCGTGTGTTCCCCGCCACTGGAGGGATAAATGCGGTCCGGTGGAAATTTTCCGGAAATGCTGTCCCGATGGCTGAAATGGGTGAAAACATGTGATTATAGCCCAAAATTCGGAAAAGTTGGTCAGCCAAAAAAAAATTCCCACACCTGTGCAAACCTCACGGCTGGCCTGGGATGTGAAACGAATCGTGATTCCAGGGCCCCTGCATATATGCACAGGCCCGAATTTTACCGATAGAAATACAAAATGTGCGCTGCGCAATGTTTAGAACCACTTTTTCTACCCGACAGCCTCCGGCATGCACCTGAAAAACCGACACTTTTTTCGAAGGTATTATGGCCTTGAAAGTATGCAGAGCTCATTTCCGAGACTACCCTCTGAAGTGAAATTCAAACGGTCAGACCAGCGGAACCCAACGATGTAAGGTACGATCGCATATCTGGCCAGTTTTACGTTTGAAATTTGGAAGAGAATTTTCTTGCATCGACCCGACAACAGGCAAAAACGACCGACCTCATGGGGTCCTCTTCGGGGCTGAACACTGACGGATGGCCCCGGAAGCTGAACGAACTCGCCTTCCTGGGTGTAAAAGGAGCGCCCATATGTGAAAAAACCTGGTAGAGCACCCAGGGTGCCGGTCTGGGAAGATTTCTGGGGTAATTTCAGCGAGATGCGCTGTTGCGCGACCGGCGGCGGTGACCTGATTTTTTGACCAAAAAACATGTTTTAAACATTTTTATCCGCCAGAACTGGCCTCCTAACCGGTCTGCGCATGATCTACAGAGCTCCAGAGGGCAAAAGAACCAGCTTCGTAACAGCAGGTTGACAGAGAAGCACCTCGGATCGCCTCTGTTTCATGCACCCACTTTTGCCCAAAAATCGACTCCCCAGCAGCGGGGTGCACAGTTCTTATGCAAGTAAATAATTAAAATCTCCGCCCCATGAACATCGAAAGCGAGGGTGGAAACGGCCAGGCACCCCATTGTCACGGTGCCATTTGTTCAAACCCGGAACACAGATCTTCCACCCCGAAACGCGGAACAGAATCGGACCACCCCGATTTCACCACATCCGGGGTAGGCAGAACAGAGGGCAGTAAAATATTCAAAACAGCACCCCAGGGTGAGAAAATGGGTTCAAACCCCCCCAAAACACCCACAGGACCAGAGTAAAAAAGGGTTGGGCACTTGTTTGGGGGCAGGTCATCAAACCCCGCTTCAGAAAGCCCCCAAATCTTGGGGGAAACAGGGTAGGGGACCCAACAGGAGGGATTTACTAGGAAAGTGGGGTTTTACCCATTTACACCACCGCAGCCTCAAACCAGCGTTAGGCACCGCCTTTCCAGGGCTCTCCCGATGATTTCAGGAGGCTTCCAACCCCTGGCACACACCGAGATGGTGTTCTGGATATTTTTATGGCCACACTCCGGAATCTGTATCCCAGAACCTCAGAAATCTCAAGTATGAAAATCAACAGATTCTGGGGTTACTCTGCACAATAGGTGAAAATGCTGCAAAGTGGTACTTAGCCTCTATTTACAAGGGCAACCAACGATTTCTTAAGCTACAGTTTCTGTACTTCATTGGTATGGACTGACTCTGAAAAGAGACCCAAAACTGACAGAATTTCCTCCTGGGATATCAATCCTGAGAGGAAAATTTTATACTTTCCTATTCTGGACCTGTGTTTGAGTTGTGGTAAAGTGTGAATAATGTGTTTACACTTGGTAAAGTACACACAGCTGCAGCATTCCTGGTAAATCTGTGATTTTGCAGTGTTTTATTCAGTATTTTGCAGTGTTTTGTTACCTCCCATATTGCCAATAACTTGGTTGCAATTTTGTGTGGTTATAAAAACAAGTGAGACACAGAGGCCTCTTCAAAAATTATGCTTTCACTTGAGTAACTCTTACCCACGGTCATCTTTAGTAAAAGGCGAAAGATGAGTTCGTTCTGGGCAAAAGTTGTGAGATACCCCTTGTTGGGGAAACCGTTGGTTAGGCAGACAGGATCTCCCCCTCTAACCAACGGTTCTTCTATGGAGGGTTACATACCTTACTGGTGTCTAACCTGATCAACAAGGGTGTTGACACACCAGTGGCCCCTGCATTGCACTGCGCAGGGGGCACTGGTGGCACTGGCTTCGGCTGGGATGCACAGTGAAATTTTTGACAGCGGTGGTGCTGTGTTCTGCACAAACCCACCTTTTTTTAACCAACTAAAAAAAAATCATGGACCCCTCCACTTGTGCAATTCCATGTCGGCTACGTACCCCCCCTAAGCAACGGTTTTTATAAAGGGCAAGACTGTACTCTACACAGGATCTGTTTTTGAGTACATTCGTGTTGGAGATTGTTTTCTCTAGCACAAGACCAAAGCTGGATGATGAAGACGGTCGGGCATGTGCAGCATGAGCCTTGCGATGATTGTTCTAAAACTGGGTTCCCTTTTCCTTGGAAATTGGCTTCCCAATCAGCACAGCCCTTCCACTTACAGCTTGTTTTTATATTTTATACTCATGGACCCCTTGACCTGTGCAATTCCATGTCAAATACGTACCCCCCCTAACCAACGGTTTTTGTAAAGGGCATCCTTGCGCTCGGGATAAATCCATAGGCTATGACCAAACAGGGACGCCATGGAGAGATTGCTGGTTGAAAACTACCCAATTCCCGCCATGGGCTGCTTCGGCGGCAACCATTGGCAATTTGTGAAGCTGCCTTTGCAGCAAATGTTCTTTATTTATTGTGCTATTCAGGCCATACAGAATACAAAATTCTGTGTAAACTATCAAACCTGCAAATTGACGTACGTAGGTTTGATGGTTATACCATTCATAGACACCAAGTTAGGAAAACAGTATTTATTAGCCGGAGTGTGTCAGCAACACTCTGTTACTCCTAGCTTGGGAGGGCAAGGCTTCTCAGAACTGGGCAATCTTGGACTGGGTCCAAGGGTTCCTCTACTTCTGTGTTGATGCTACTGTCCCTGTTAGTCTACTGTCCCGGTTGTGGCTTTGGTGCAAACCTTAGCAACAATTGGAGTAAAATGGGGTGAACCGGGCCAGGCTGGTCACAGAGCAGCTCCTAACCCCTGCAGTGGACAGTTCAAGGATCGCAGTGCAGAGCAGAGTGAGGAGTCCTCCAATTCAACAGCTCGAACTGGGGAGGCGACTTTTTTTTACCTACTATACCTATACCCCATACATATATATATATATGTATGTATATTCTCTGTTGAATATGTATATAAAAACATAGGTGGGTGTGCCACTCCTGGATGTTGTGCAGCTCCAGGGCAACACGTGTGAATGGACCAGGTTGCCCTGGCGACCCATCACCCCGTTGAGAAATTGCGTTAATATCGTTCAGTACACAAGGTACTGTATCAGATATTAAGCTGATAAGAACAGATAATACACTTGATCTTAGCCAAAAGGCCGAGAAGGTATGCCCCTATTAAGAAACCGTTGCTTAGGGGATGTACAGCCGCCACTCCATATCTCAGGACCCACACCCCAGTATGTATACTGTATATATATTAGGGGGAACTCAAACCCCCAACTGGGCTTGTACACTGCTACTATAATATGCTACCTCAGCAGTGCAGTCCTGGGTATGTGGTGAAACAGGGGTAAGATTCTTCGGCTGTAAGCTTGTAGCCTCTTCAGACTGAAGGCTTGCCTCTTAGTTTTTTTGACAGGTGGTGAGCCATAGCAACAAGGGTGTGTACTCTCCAACACTGGTGAATACTCAGGTAACTCTGTGCAATAGGTGAAAATACTGCAAAGTGTCGCTTAGCCTCTATTTGTAAGGGCAACCAACGATTTCTTAAGCTACAGTTTCTGTACTTCATTGGTATGGACTGACTCTGAAAAGAGACCCAAAACTGACAGAACTCCTCCTGGGATACCAATCCTGAGAGGAGATATTTATTATAAAAAACAAAAATATGTGAAAAAAAAGGTGATACTTTCTCGATTAATGCGTGTCATCCTTGCGCAGGGACCATGCTAATCTTCTCTGTATCGATCCAATTTTGACGGATGTCCCATTTCTGGGCTCCAAAATATAGGTACCTGTAACTTTGCAACTATGGCATCATATTCATTGCTTGGTCTGTACGTAAGGTTGCAGGTTTGACACAGATGCTCAAACCTGCAACTTGGGAACTGGACTGCTATACGATTATAGATTGTGTGCCCCCAAGTTGGAGGTCCCTATCTTGTAGGTGCTAAGTTGTTGTGCTACTTCTACCAAACAAATGCAACTGCAATTTGCAAAATCGCGCATGCTGATTTACAAATGCTTCCAAAATCTGCTTGCACACAGGGCCCAGTTGTGGGCCCATGTGCGGACATATTTGGCCATTTCCGTGCACTCGCACAGAATGACTTTCAACCATGAAGAGTCTAAAACTCAGGTTTTACCTCCGATTGCGTTCAGTCTTCAACACACAAATATTAGAACTTGGAGCATAACCAGCACACAACGCAACCACCTTTTTTTGTATGTATGGTCCAGTATACAGGGGGGTATGGGGTGGGATGCCTTTATGAATACAACTCTGAACTCCTTATTGGATTCGGCCATACTCTGGTGAATACACCTCATCCCGCCTGATTTGAGAAGTTAAGCACCAGCAGGCCTGGATAGTACTGACGTGGGTGACCAGTTGGGAAGTCCGGGTGCTTGAATCCTAAAAATGTTTTTTTTTTTGGGACCCATATTTTTTGGTGTATACCATGGGTAAAGGGGAAAATGGGGTGGGCTGCCTTTCTGATTACAATTCCGAACTCCTTATTGGATTCGGCCATACTCTGGTGAATACACCTCATCCCGCCTGATTTGAGAAGTTAAGCACCAGCAGGCCTGGATA